>PVKA01003774.1:0-40464 GCA_004027165.1 Ctenomys sociabilis | reverse complement strand
GTTATTTGCAAGACAGACAGTGTCAGAAGTTGTTGATTTGAGTTTTCTACAGCTCAGCATATTAATATGGCTTTAGTTTTTATACCCCGATTTTATACTTTTCTATTAGATGGTTAAGACCAAAATAAAGCAAGACCTATATAATAAAACATGTAACATTTTTATCTGACAAAGTCAGTTAAATCCCCTCAGTATTTACCCTGAAACCATGTACAGCATTTGTAGACCTTTTGTCAGTGTCAGCCATGTGGATAAGTCATGCCCATCACTTGACTAATTTGCTTTCTGTCAAAGCCTGACACCCACTCATCCCCAGAAAAAGTAAATATGCAAGGTATAAAACAGCTAAGAGAAGGAGAGTCAGATCACTATCACTGATGCAACGAGTGCTCCACTACTGGGCAGAGAGGTGCTTTGCTTTGGGTTCTTGTACCTATTTTGACAAAGAACTTTTTTTTGAGGTTGTAAGCAGAATATATTTATTGAGGAGAAAAAAAGCTCCTGTCCGAGGGAGGGACAGGAGCGGGGACTGAGCTGGGTAGATCCCCGGCAAATAACTATTTATGAACTGATTTCTTCTCCACACTTTTCTCTTTTTCCAAAAGAAAATTATAATTACTGATAGATCTTTTTTTCACTAATAATTTTCTTGGATTCATTTGAATAGGATGAATAAATCTTCTAATCTCACTATGAAATGTACTCAAGATGCTTCATAAAAACAGTAACAATGGTAAATGGTTAAGCATTGTAAAATTTGAATCCTTGGAGAAAGTTATGCATTTAAAATATCTCTTGTAAGTAAAAATAGGGTATTGTGGTTCTCATACAAAATACCCCTAAAATATCTGTTTTTATTACGTGGTTAGGCAACAGAGCTTGACACTCATCAGTAGACATTTGTCCATCATGAAGGCTGCAGATCAGGGACTGAATTCCCTAAAACCTAAATTCTCCATAACGCACCTCTCCCTCTTTATATTTAAGTGTCGTGTATTTTGTCAGCCATGGGAATTCTGCCTAACATATGCTGTATTATATTACAATCAAATATAATAACTACAATGGGGTGAACACATATTTGGAGGTAAAAAAAACAGCTCTATTAATTGAACTTCAACAACTCTATTTAGGTATTTTACTTATTCATTAAAAATTTCATGTTTGCCTGTTTTGTTTATATACATACACCATTTCCTTTGGGTATTTTAAAATAATATTTGTGTCAGCAGGGATCTATAAATTTTGACGCCTTCTGCTTCTTTCTCTAGTAAAAGGCTGCATACAAAGTTCTCATAGCCTCATCACTTTATATAATACAGAGTTAATTTAATTACATGCATTGTTATGAATATATTTACATATCCATAATTGGACTTTGCTTTGCTTTATTGTAGATACACTTAATATATTTTTGTGTAAGAAAAGAAATAAAATGAAGAAACAATATTGAAAGAAGTCAGCTCTGTAAGAGGCTGAACTACGGTTGCATGAATTTATTTCTCTTTGCGAGTAAATGAATGGGTCAGCAAAAAAGCCAAATCTGATAAAAATCAACTTATGTCTTTTATTTCTATTAAATATTTATTTGGAAAATTCCTATTTTTCTAGCTTTTTAACTCATGTTTATTTAGCTATGTAGTTTTGTGTATAACTATAGCATCTAACCTTCTAAACATTAAAGAAACTTTGAACTTCTTTTGATCTACTAAAAAGACTTCATAGCACTTGTGCTTACTATACGAATCATATTGTTCTATTACCTGGCATTAGTTCATTTACATATTGTATAATGAGAGCCTTAAGTAAATTTATTTCATATGAGGTATCTGGTTATACAAGTTACAAATCTAAGGTTTTGTGGTGGTTTAAATTATTAGTGAACTAAGTTTTTTTCTAAATTGCCTTGGCTACATTTCTTTCATTGGTGGGACAAAATACTCAATGCCCAAAGTAAGGAGGAAAGGTTCATGTAGTTCACAGCTTGTGGCAGTGTCAATCCATGGTCAGCTTGCTCCAAGGCAAGGTGGCAGGACAGTGGCACCAGTTCAAAGCAACAGGAACCTCCCAAAGCAGTAAGACCAAAACCTGAAGAAGAGCAAGCCTCTTTTTTTCCCTTATATTTTAAGCAGGTCACCATGCTCTAGAGTGGGTTTAGCTCTCATACAATCTCCCTGATCTCCTCTTGCACAGAATGAAGATGTTTACAAAGTGAGGAATCTGGCCCCCTACTGAGTTACTTAGTTGAACTTCTAAAATTTCAAGTTGCCATAGCGTATCACACATAACAAGGCAACCCTTGTCAACTTGGCAACCAGACACATTTCTTTAAGTCAGTCTTCAGATATGAAGACAAGCTTTTGTAACATTTAAAAGCTTGAAATATTTAACACAGCTATAACAATCCTTAATAACTAATATTAATTCTATCAACATTATATTTCATTAGAAGCATAACATTCTGCCCAAGGCTTTCAGAGACTCATGCATATCCTTCCATTGAAAAGAAATGTAGTCCATTTCTAAGAGTTGCAAAAGCTCTAAGTTTGAGCATTGCTGAAAAGTCCAAGTTCCGTATCTCCTCTGAGATATAAGGCAAAATCTTAGCTATAATAAGCCCCTGTATAAACAAAAAACATTCAATGGTACAAGACAAACATTTCAATTACAAAAGCTGCCAAATTGGGGCATACAAGGATTAGGAACAAAGCAAGTTCAAAATCCAGAAGGGCAAACTTTAAGTCCTGTAGCTCAAGGTCAACATATGAAGCAATTTGTAGCAACTTACAAGCTCCAAAGAGCATGAGTGACTACAACTCTATAGCATTTCTGGTGATTATAGCACCCCTGAACTCTCTTAGGCTTGCTTTGATTTTTATTGTAGCTTATTTTAGACTCCATGTTCTTGTTTTTTCTAGATTTCTTGGGTCTCCACTGCACCTTCCAATTCACACTGACAGATTTGCACACCATGCTTTCATGAGCACATTGCCTGAATTTCATGGCCTTCTGAAATTTCACTAAAAACTTTCAATCTCACTACTCTTGCACTCAGGATGCATCTAAAACCAGTGGCCACATGGTTGATGTTAAGGTCTGCTTCCAAATGAAGCAATAACCAGGTTTTCCTTTCTTTCTTTTGGCTAAAAGGGTAAAGCACCTAGATCACTGAACACTCTAAATCCAATTTGAATTTTCTATGCTTCTGCAATTATGAAACACGGTATGGCCACTGACACAATTTTTGAACTTGGTACATTGCAACTTTTCCCTTTCAACAGTATTTCAATTGTGCAGTTTTGAGGCTGCACAGTATAGAGACTTCATACTTCTTATAATGGCATCAGGCCATCTTTCATATTCCCCCATTCCTTTTCAGCAGTTAAGTTCTCCTCAGCTTTGACTTTGTAGTAAGCAGCTTCATTGCAGTTTCCTTTGTCCCTAAACTCACAATGTTTTAAATCATCTTCCTGGGCTCTTTGCTCTTTCTAGCTAAAAGCCCCAAATACTACACAAGCTACAACCTCAACATTAGCCTGCCTTGATATTTCTTCTGCCCTGAATCTCAGTCTCAGGCAAAGTCTCTGGACACAAGCAAAATGCAGAAAACCTTTCTGCCAAGCCATAACATACATTGTCTGGACTCCAACAGCCAATGCAGTCTTTCTTCCTAACAAAAACCTTCCACGCCTAATATTCACTGGCAGGATCTCCTTCAGCCTTCTGAGCTCTGACTAAAATGTCCCATAGGGTACAGTCTATGTTGTTACAGTCTACTATTTTAAGTGGCATCTCTATCCTTTCCATACTCCTCTCCTACGTTATTCCCCTTGAACCATGTGGTCAGGTAGAGCCTCAGCAATGGCCCCACTTCTGGCACCAAATTTGATCTTCTTTGCTTTTCTCTCTTGCTGGGACAAAATACTCCATACCGCAAATTAAGGTAGAAAGGTTTATTTAGCTCAACGTTTGTGCATGTTTTGGTCCATAATTGGTGGATGCAGGCCAGCAGAAGACAGTAAAAGCAGCAAGAGCAAAAGGAGTAAGGAGCAAGTCTCTTTTCTCCCTTGTATTGTAAGTAGGCTACTACCTCTGGGTTGGGGCTAGCACTCACAGCAACTCCCTGCTCTCCTCTTGCACAGGATAAGCATGTCTACAAAGTGAGGATCCTGGTCCCCAACTGTATTTTCCCCTACTGTATTACTTAGCAAAATATTAAACTTCTCAAATTCACACAATGTACTAACCATAACAATATTCAAACAGTAGCATTATTTCAAAATACAATATTTCTTTGGGGCTGAATAGCAGTTATTTTTAGATGTATTATATAACTATATTAGCTATAAGATTTGATTATCAATTGATTTATTTTATATCTTACCACTTAGATTGAATTTGGACTGTCTAGGAAATTCATGCACATTCAGAAATTGAGTGATCAATGCATGACAAACATGCATAATACTTTTAGATACAAAAAAGCTATTTTTAAAAAGCTCTCTGGTGAAATACAGCAATTGTTGGTTAAATGATAAAATTTCTAGCCAGGGATAGAGATCAGTGGTACAGCATCTACCTGGTGCTTGGATCACCAGTACCACAAAAAATATTATTTGAAATTCTTTGTGGTTCTCAGTTATTGGTAGAAATCTATATATGACTATTCAAATACACAAATTATAATTTCTTCTGCACTTAACAAACAATTTAAGCTGTAAAACTATACAATATTTTATGACTAATAATAGTAAGAAATGCAATATTAAGTATAAAAATCTCTATTTTAATTTACTGTATATCTAAATTGCTAATTATCAGGTTTGATATAATTTGATTTTTTAACATTCTGGGAAGTATCAGATTGTATGTGCATTTGTGTGTATGATTATCTCAACAAAGTAAGTAAAGCAAAATATTAGATAGTATTGATTGGAGAATATTGAGAAGCTCTTTCATTTATTTTAAGATTATTTTTACATTTCAGTTAATTGGTAATATATATATATATATATATATATATATATATATATATATATATATATATATATATGTAATCCCAGCACTCGGGAGGCTGAGGCAGGAGTACTGTTGCTGTTGTGAGTTCGAGACCAGCCTGAGCTACAAAGTGAGCTTAAGGCCAGCCTGAACTGCATAGTGAAACCCTGTCTCAAAAAAGACAAAAATAAATAAATAAATAAATAAAAATAAAAAATAAAGTGCCTGCTGAGGCAAGCTTAGGCAAGTGCAGGGTCACAGTTCGACCACCCATACCACACGCCATACTAACCCTGCCCCCAGGGTTGTCATTGTAATCCTGGCCAGATGTGTAAAAGCACAGGTACATTTCTGTCTGCCATAGTACTTACCATATGAAAATGTTAAAAGTTGTTGTCACCTTTATTTTGGTGTCTTACCAAAATAATTATTTGCCCAGCGCCATTAACAATTTTTTGACAATTTTCAAGTTTCATATTGTACATTTACCATATACTTTGAGTGTATTTTTATATGTGATAAGAATTTAGGGTATCTTTTATTCATCTTAACTACACATCCGTTTTTGTAATAATTTGCTAGAATTATCCATTCCCTATATGAGTTCTGGGTATCTTTGTCAAAATTCAGTTGGTTATAGATGGATATATTTATTTTTCTCTCTATTATATTCCATAGTTCATATATTTTAAATTCAAGTAGTAAGGCCCTCAGCAATGCAGGCAGTTGAAACCTATAGCCAAGAGAAGACAAAGCCTAGCTACTGCTCCAGCTGGCAGCAGGCCCTGGCATCACCCTTGGTTTTAGGTGTATTCAGAATGCAAGGGTGCTAAGGTTGCCAAGCTTCGATCTATGATTCAGAAGAAGGCCTTGATGGCCAGGCAGGATTCACCTGAGAGGGCAACACGTGAAGCTCGGAGGGTGATGACACATGCGTAGTGGAGACCTTGGAAGCGGGAGAAGCCAGACACATGGGTTGTTGGAGGAGAACTGCAAGGAAGGAGCAGAGCAGGCCCAAGAGAGAAGCCATATTGCAAAGTCCTTTATTAGAAAATTTCTGAAGGCCCTTGTTTCTGAGGTAAAATATGCAGCATTAACACAGTAAAGGAAGAAATGTTGAAGATGGTTTGTTCAGGTTTCAGTCCATAATTGTCTGACCCTCAAGGCAGAATTGCATGGCAGAGGGACCTGGTTGAGCATTAATGATCAGGACAAGCACAGCAGAGAAGAAGAAGAAAGAAATCCTCAAGGCCAGGCCGCCAAGGGCCTCCTTTTCTTTCTGACTGGACCAAACCTCCTGACAAGAGGTGAGCCACAATATGCTCCCATCATCCAATCTCTTTCCCAAACCCCCACCTTTGAGCTCAGCTTAGGAGGAGTCATCTATATATAAATCAGCAGACATTGTCAATAACAAATTTTTATTGTTTTATTTTTTATATTTTATTTTTATTGTTGTCCAGAATTTAATTTAGGCCCATGCACTTGCCAGCCAGGTGCTGTGTTGCTCAGCTATATTAGTGGTCCCTATTTTTTTTTTTAATTTTTCTGCCATTAAACTTGGTATCTTGATTCAATGACCTAATCATGATATATGCTTATTTATACATTACTTCCCCAGACATTTTTCTCTAAAAATTATATCAGGTAGAGGCAAAATGAGTTCAAAACAAATAACACTGAAAAGCTGAGAGTATATGGCCTGTTTTTCAAAAATGTTAGATTTTCAGAACCTTTTCAACAGACATGGACGATTTCCTGAATCACTTGAGGTGCAGGTTGTTTCATAAATCCATTTCCTGAGGTATTTGGGTGTAGTGAAAGAAGGCTACAATCCCCACATTTAGGAATCCATGCCATTAGGCATGATACTCAAATTCAGAACCAGGCTGGATTATATAACAAGTTCAAAGCTAGCCTGATCTATGTAGTGAGACCCTTGACCCTTTCTTATGAACAAAAAACAAATGAACAAACAAATAAAATCATGTCCTTAGACATATTAAAGTGTGAAAATATCTTTTTATTATAATTTTGTTTTATTTTGAAGAGTAACAAAAGGCAAGCAAAACAAAGACAGAAACAGTAACATACAACAATATATATGTTACAGATTTTCAAAGCAAGAACAGCAGGGCCAGTCAAATAACTCAGTGGATTAAAGCACCTGCAAGCAGGTGCAGGAGCCAGTGGTTTGTTCCCCGGACTGGCCATGCAGTCACCCCTGGGGAGCACTGAGACAGCAATTGAGACTGGGTGTGGTGGTGAACACCTGTAATCCCAGCTCTTGGGAAACTGTAAACAGGAGGATCACTACAAGTCCAGTCTAGTAGCAATAACCTGAACACCCTGTAGACTCTTCTCTAAAAACAAATGAACAAAAAATAAAAAAAAAAAACAAGAATAGCTAGCAATGATTGATACATTATCCATTGTTATCATCAAATCTGTTGCTAAGATTAACAGATATAATTATGCAAGATTAGATAAATGAATATTACCACATGCTTCCAAGAAATCTTAAATTTCTGTTCTTCTCACTTTTTTCCTTTTATTACCTTTTCCTAAAAAAGATTATTTTAAAGACAGCATACTAATAATTGATATGACATTGGAAACAAAATGAACAAAATATTTTCCATTGAAAACACCTATTAATATGGTATCCTCATAGTACTTTAATATTCCCGAGAAGACCATTGTAAAAATAAAATTTATTCCATCATATTTTGTTTTAATTCTGTTTAGTGACAACTATTCTCTTCAATTCTATTTTCTTTTAGAAGTATATGAGCATGCTTAGTAGAATACACCACATCTGTGTGTGCATCAGGCGAGTGAGATCCTTGTGAAATCCTCTGTGGTATTAATGATGCTTCATTCTATCTACTTAACAGAGATCTATGATTTCCCATGTTTACACTGTCTCTTATGAAATGTTTATTAATGTACCCCAGTAATTAATCTTATGTTAGCAAGACATCTACAATTATTTATGCAACTTAATGAGAAAGTATTAGGACACTTAAATGCTTAAAAAACCCTCCTGATGCAATTGCAAATACTTTAGCATGCTATCTATATTCTGATGTTATGACATATTAAGTAAGCAAAGTTTTCTGCCTGAGGAGATTGACCTGCTCTAAATCTGACCAATACATGAAGTCAACAAAGTCCTGGCTGAGAGCTTGCCTGTCACCGAAAACTAATAGATTCCAAACTATACCTTCTCCATGAGGCCCACGTTCCACAGTTGGCAGACACCAGTCCTCGTCACCGGTGCCCCACTCTGCTTTGCCTTTCCTGTAAAAAACTCAATAAAATACAACAGTCTAAACTCTCCCTTTCTGCCTGGCTTCTGCCTCATGACTGTCCTGGAACCTTTTCCACATATTCCTGCCTGTCCCCTGTCCCCTGTCCCCAGGACCTGTGAATAAAGTCCGCGTGCTTCCTCCTTCACACACGCTCTGCTGTGCTATCTTTGTTGCACATGATCGACACACTTGTGAAAGAATACAAAGTGGTGACTAGTTCAAGGCTGCTTGGTCTATAAAGTCTTTTTTTTAAAAAAATCAGTATATGTTTGCAGTAAAGGGCTGCATTTCTGGAGGTCAGTTGGTGCACGTACATGACACATCTTTATTCTTCTTACTTCCCCCTGTCCTTCCTTTTTCTCCCCTTGGGCCATGACTTGGTCCTCTTTTCATTTGCAAAAGATTATTGTATAGAAACTGTCAAGTCCAAGTGTTTTGGTGCTAAAATTGAAGATTGAGACCATGTTTCATTTAAATACAGCTATTAATAATAGAAAAAAAGTACTGGCACGAGAGGTGTGCCTTGTACTTATTAATGCAGTCTTTTACTTAAAATGCTTTTATTTTCTTTTTGCTTTATAATCAGTACATTAAGAAGACATTCATTAGTTTTGACAGTTGCTTAAATTCTGAAACCCAGAATAAGCATGTGAACATATGACTTTTTTCTTTTTTTCTCTTTTTTTCGGCTAAACCGGGGATTGAACTCAGACCTGCATTCTTCCTCCTTCTCCAAAAAACACATCAAAGATATCCATGGGGGAGTCAAAACCACCACCTGCTCCACCCTCCTTAATTGTCTGTTCCTCTTCATTGTCATATAATTCTCTTTTCTTGGCAACAGAGAGAATGTCATCAGCTTGAGAAATCTGTTTAAACTTCACCTTTATTTAGATTCTTATCAGGATGCTACTTCAAAGCCAGCTTCCTATAAGCCCTTTTTAGTTCTTTGTGGGTAGCGTTGTGTGTGACTCCCAAGACATCTTAATACGTCATTTCATTCGCCATTTTCTACAGGCTGCAGTGAGCAGCCCTGGACATGGGGGGCTGGGCAGCCAGGAGCGCAGAGCCGTGCGCAGGTCCAGCAGCCCTCGCTCCTCAGCGCACTCTGAGAAGTTGCCTTAAAATACGTTTATTTTTAAATAAAGTTCACAGACATAATATTATAAACTAAGATGTAAGTAAAAGCAGAAAAAAGGATGAAAGTAAAAATTAATTTACAAAGAGAAATAAATAAATGCTTACTGCTGAAAACATGGTAAACCTAGCAGAGAGATCTGCACTTCCACTAGTAACAATAATAAAATCAAATTTTGCTGAAAGCAAGTGTTGATTAGACAAAATAATCAATGTGATATTGCATGTTGAACTGGAAAGTTTGTTGGAGCCCCTGAAAAGCTTATATTGATAACATGTGACTAAGTCTTATACAACAAAACCAAATTATTAAGTTTTGAAACTAGAACTTCAATTATGTAAATCAGTATAGGATTATCTGAAAAATGTCATAATACATACTTGAATTTTACAAACCAACATATGAACAGATACACATAAATGAATTACCTGCTAAGCAAGCAGTACATAACTGATTTATATTCATGGGTTCATTCAATTGTTCAATAGTCAAAAAATGTCACTATATTTATAATTTCACAGACTTTAACGTGGTCCTCCAAAACACCCTTAATCATTTTTATTTCAAAATAGTTTTAAAGTCCATTCCATTAAAACTGTATACAAGGCCGATTTTAATTATTTTATTCACAAATGTAATTACAAAGTGTTGATATTTCTAATTTTAAAGTACATAGAAGAAATGAGGGCATTTTTCCAATTATTTGAAGCCTGTAACAAATAAACAATGAAATTTATTGTATTCTTCCTAGTAAAATACTCTTGAATCTCAACATACTTAAATATTTCTGCTTATTTTTGTCTAAAATCAAATGTACATTTTATAACCAAATAATACCTAGTGACACAGTATTGATTTTATCATTTACTTTTGAAATAATGGAGATTGAATTCAGGATTTCTGCATCCCCAGGCCTTATTAATTTTTCTTTTTCTTTCTTTTTTTTTTTTAGACAGGGTCTCGTTAAGTTGCTTAGACTGTAACCAAGCTCCCAGTCCTCCCGCTGCTGCCTCTCAGTGCCGGAGCTCATGCTCCACAAGGACACTTGTTGTTCAACACTTGGGATCTAAATTTTGACATAGGGCTGGAGAGATAGCTCAGCGGTGGAAGTACCTTCCTCACAAGTATAAGGATCGAACCCCGCCCCTGCGCCTGCTTGCAGATCCGCTGAGCTACTTGGCCGAGCCTCATGCCCACTTTATTTTATTAAAATAATTAATCCTCTTAATTATTATTTACTGACTCCTTTGGTTTCTCATAGCTTCTCCTTTATTTTGGTTTACTTGTCCCCTTAGAAGTACTTACTTGCATTTGGATACTTCCTTCATTCTAAAAATCACCGGTTTCTCAAATTTGAATATTAAAAATGTTCCCAAATTTCTCGTATTTTACATCATTTTTTGTAACATATAAGTCTGTCTTCAGAGACTGTCCAATGACTATTATAAAAGTACATATTTTTTACAGATTTATATACTCACTTCAATTCCCTTATAGAAAATTTTATTTCCATATGTATTAACATATGTACAATAATAACTGCACAGAGATATTAAAGCTATCATGTTAGCAGATTTTTAAAATGTATTTCATGCATATATAATTTTTATAAATTTTCCACCAAATTATCTATCTGTGACAAAACCCTTAGCCTCAACACTCCTCCAGTATGCTATCTGACTCAATATGTAATCTAACTGCATGTTTGGACTGTCATTTCCTTATGTAGGCCTCTGTGCCATGTAAAACTTTTACTATGCAAGCAAGTGTGCTTTTCTCTTACAGATTTTACTCATATGAGTTTCTCAGTACCAGATACATACAAGAGGAAGAGGTAAAATTTTGTTCCCTGTCTTTACAATGTGTCAAGAATCAAATATTAAGTATGGCCTATAATGTACAAACAGCGCTAAAAAATATACCTTTGATAATATTAAATACATGCACATGTGCGTGAGCGTGCACACACACACACACACACACACACACACACACACGGGAAAGCATATGCTAGAGAATGCTGTTCTGTACCTGCAGAACTATATTGTTTTGAAAACATTGTTCTTATAAGAAGTGTAGCAACAAATTGTTTCCTGATAAGGATTGCTAAGTTAAAAAAAAGAAAGAAAGAAAGAAAAGAGCAGTTAATGGTTTGGCATTTTTCTCAAAAGAATTTGACATGGGGTCCAGTCTAAAGGCAGTGAAGTATGACAACACTGCTTCATTTCACCTCGTGTCAAGGGGGACAGTGGAACTTTTTTTTTCAATTCATTAGCCAGGCAGTCTTGCAGATGCAAAGTTACAGGAAAAATAGATGTTGACATATTGTTTGGTAGCTTAATTTCTTTTCCTTGAGAAGACTCTATTTGTCACTTTTAAAAGCACCTGCACATCAAAGGACTTTAAACAGATTGGCAAGATTATTTGTATTAAAAATGACAAAAAGATTCGAGGAATTTTTCAAGGAAATCATGAGTTTAAAAAATTGTGTTTTAAAAATATTAATAACAAAATATTAAAAAGACTGTAACTTAAAGAAGGGATCAAATGAAGACACGTGTACTCACCATAACAAAGGGTCAGGCAATGGAAGAGAGAGATGGGATCTACCTCTGCCTGCAGCAAAGACTGGTTGGGATTTATTAAGAAGGAATTGGTGGAATTTAGTTAACTCAAAATTACTGAGAGCCAGTAGATAAACAGGAGACATGTTGGACCAACTCAACAGAATTTTTCATGAATGTAATTCAGTAAAGCAAAGTAGTGGTCGGATACCAAGAACGTGAGTTTTTTACTGAACTGGCTTACCAGGAATTTTGCTCTCTAGATTATTCAAAGCTAGAAAAGAAAAGTTAAGGACTTGCCTATTCAGACAGAGGAATAAAGAATATTTCTCAACTTTCTGTACATTAATAAAAAGTTTGTCATATTCCCTGGTAAACCTTCCTTGATTAAAAAGTTAAGTGCAGAAATTCTAGAATGAAATAGTACTATAGAAAAATCAAGCATTTACTTGTACTTTTAAAAACACATATAAAATTAACTATTCCAAATGCCCTATACATTTAAAACAGTATGTTAGTATATGTGGTGACAACATGTCAGCTAAATTCTTGATATATGAGTCAATGAAAAGGTTCAGAACCGAAAGACATTCAATTTCTTATATGCTCCATCTCCATTTTCTTTTATAAGACAATTTAAGAGGAAGTACCATTAAATTGTCATGATTGTTTCTAGGAAAGTAACAATTGTGCCCAGGGCTATACCTTAGCAGCGTAAGTGCCCACCTGGCAAGCACAAGGTCCTATGTTTTACCCGTAAGTGCCCACCTGGCAAGCACAAGGTCCTGAAAAAAAGTAAAAAGAAATTAATAATTCTTATATTGCATAGTATCATCTTCAAAGTAGTTGTTCAGATTACCAGATATAGGCCTGCAAAATTAATTTAAAAAGCTCAGGGGCCGGTTAGAGGGCTCAGTGGAATAAACGCTTCCCTGGCAAGCATAAGGGCCTGAGTTCAATACCCAGTTCTAAAAAAAAAACAACTAGGCATTATCTCTTTTTAATAAACCAGTAGAAATTAATAGTACAATTAAATCTAATCATATATGTATATGAGTCTTTCTTTTCTCCTTTCTGCTGTTTTTTCCTTTGAGAAGATTCACCAGAATTTTATTTCCCTGACTTATTTTCCAAATCATAACAATTTCTCTTTCTCTGGAATCTGCTTTCTCTGTATAAAGCTACTCTTCATATCCACTGTGGGCCCAGGAGACTGGACATCACTTTCAAGAACTATGTTTAGGTCTTGGAATTTCATAGAAATTTCCCCTCTGAAAGGTTAAATTACTTTGAATCAGTTGCTTTGCATTTCCTTCCAGTGTTTGGTCATCTGCATGGATAAAGTCATCACTTCATCTTGTCTCTGTCTGGTCCATCACTGTATTTTAGAAGCAGACAACTTGTTTCTTAGCGTTGAATGTCCACAGAGAAAAACAAATTTTGTGCCCATGGAGATTATACCTGAAAAATCCCATACATTTTTTAAGTTACTGAGATGATTAGAATTATAAAATTTAGAATGTTTGATTTGGAGAAATTTGTGGTCCTTAAGCTCTCTGAAATATTATGAAATTCTCTAAAAGGTTAACGTTGTGGGGTACTTAGAGATAGACTGAAAGCTGCTTGTTTATGGATAGACTTGAATCATTAGGGCACAAGGAGTACTGCAATGGCCTAATGAATGCTCCCACCAAGGAGCGGCCCTGCTCTAACCATGGAACCTGTGTGTCTAACTCTAATACAGTGAAGCATAATTTATAGATGTAATTAAACTCAGTCTTTTGAGATAAAATTTATCCTGCATTACCATGTGGGTCTTAAAGGTAATCACATGTATCTTTTTAAAAAGAGGGTGCTAGGTAACTCTTAGGAAAAGGCAAAGCAACCGCAGAGGGAGGGATTGGAGTTTTATGGTCACAAATTGAGAAAGGCTGACACTATTGTAAACCAAAAGAGGAAACGAAATTTTTTTTCCTCATGCTTCTAGAATAAATAAGATTGTGACAACCTCATGATGTCTGAATTGTAATGCTAATAGTAAACATTTGGTTTCCACAACCATGAGACAATGAAATTCTGAAGTCCTTAAACCCCAAGGTTTATGTAATTTGCTAAAGGAGTTACAGGATGCTCATATAAGGATGAGTTTCCTCTAATTTATGTGCCTATTGTTTTCCTTGGTCTAAGTAAGTAACATGCATAGGGAGCATTTATCCAATCAAATTTGCTAAAGTAAGTAATGGTGTACCTCAAACTGGGACACAGAAATGGTAGCTGTTGGAAAGCTTTTACAGTGTCACAGTGTCTTTTCTACATTTTCATGCCTCTGTTTTATATTCTGAATAACTCCTAAGATGATAATAATACTCAAGATATTAATTATTATTACATCAACATCTAGCATGTAAGTATGTCAAAAGATACAGATAAATAGTAATTCTTTGGTCTGTAAAGATTTGTATGAACTTTGTTTTGATTAGCCATTTCCACATTCTATCAATCTCTATGGCATCAAGAATCCACCTTGTATTCTAAATGGTAAAATATATATATTTTGATCATTTTTGTAAGAACATTGTTTATTAGAGGGGTTGATGCTCAAACAGTAATCATAGATATAAATAAAGGTTTTTGATCTATGGAACTTACTGTTTTATAATTCTAAGGATCTAAAAATTTTCATTCAATGCATTCTATATTTGGTCTTGAGAAACCCTTAAATTAAGAATACAATTTATTAGAAACATTTCATAGACAGTTAACTGCTAAATATTTAATAAATGATATAAACACTTTGAAATATAAAGACCCAACGAATAAATTTGCATTCTGACTTTTTTGGTGATGGTGGTCATGATAGTAATGGTAAGGGGTTGGTGGTGTGGGTACGTGATGTACAAAATCAAATATGAAAACTAGGTTTTTTTGTAAAAATGAAGTTTTACTTACTCTCTGTACATCACTCAGATATCTGACAGTACAAAAAGTGAGATTTTTTTTTCTTTAAAATTGATATTTGACTTGGACTGACAAAAACAGTCAGTAAAAATGCACTGAAGTGACAATGCCAATCTCTATGGCCTTAATTATGGGACCATAATGAACTGCAAGCGGATACTCCACCAAGGACAGGAGCAATACTAAATGCTTATGATATTAGGCTGGGCGTGGTGGTGCACCAGTAACCCCAGCGCTTGGGAGACTGAAAACAGGAGGATGACTATGAGTTTGATCTGTGTAGTGAGACCCTGTAGACTCTGAACTAAATACAAAAAATATATACAATAATATAAATGTTTAATATATGATTTGAATGTAGTTAGTGTTGAATATTCATCTGCCCTTTAAATTCTACAGTATAATAACATTTAATATTTTTAAAGGACTTTCTTCTGTATTATTTTTTCATTTTTATTTTTACTACTTTTCTTTTTTTGGTACCACAAATCAAACTCTGGGTCTTGTACTGGCTAGGCAGGCACTGCTCCGCTGGACTACATCCCAAGGACTCTCATTTTTGATACACATCTCATTATACTTTTTTCTTTTCTTGTGGATACAGGGTCTTACTATGCAGTTGAGATGCCTAGTCGTATCTCAGGCTCTCCAGCACTGGGGTTACAGGCATGTGACACCACGTCCAGTTTTAGGGCTGGCATCGCATTTAGTACTGGAGATTGAACACAGCACCTTATGCATATCAAGCAGATTCTTTGAGCCACAGAGATCTCTCCCCAGTATTTATTGATACATTGTAAGAATCTAGAATTTTTCACATTGCTGAATCAAATACATTGTTCCACCTAAGATATTTGGTTCATTAGAACATCAGGAAAATAACTAATGATATTTTAAGAAGTTAAGACATTTCGATTTCCATGGATGAGTACATTAAAAGCCTGGAATAAGTGCTTCCCTGGGAAGCACAGGGTCCTGAGTTCAATCTCCGGTACCAGAAAGAAAAAAAATACAAGCCTACTATGGTAGCTTTATCAGAGCAAAATTAAAACAAACAACATAATAAATAAAAGAGACATGAAGAGAGCAGATTAAAGATAAGGTGAAAAATAAAAGACAATATGGAAATAGAAAAGATAACAAATACTTACTGGAAATTATAATCATAGCACCATATAAAACAAAATGAAAATTTCAGTGGGACAAAGCAAGAATTTTTGGAGTACAAATAGAAATAAAACACACAATTGCACTGCAAATTGGGAAATGGAAAATTATCTGAAATTCAGGAGAGTAAAAGTGAGAATAAATGTAAAGGAGGTGAGAATATAATTCAGGAAATAAAAAAAGGAGTGGAACAGAATTTCCTTAGATTTAACATACTACTATGCATCCAAAAATGTAATCACACCCCCACACACCCCTCAACACAGTACTTGCAGAACTGAAATCATAAATTACAATTACTTTATAGCAAAAAAATGGAGGAGCTTTATGACAACCTTTGCATAATATTTCTTAATATTTCTGAGTATATGTATACCTATACTATATATATTACATTTTTCTGCTATCATCTTTGTGTTTCTCTACTTCACACACTTGAGGCAGAATTTAAAATACTTCTAAGTGATATAACAGCAAACATTTATATTTTAATACATCCTCTTTTTTATCATAATGCAAAATTTTGTTTCAGTCATATTTTTACATATTTTGATGCACTTACATATTATATAATTGGAGGAAATTCCAAATTATCATGGTAAACTGAAGGACATACTCCTAATTTAAGGAGACAAAAAGATCTGCATTGGCGTAGAAAGGGACCTTCCAATGTCCTGTGAAACTGGACTCTATGGATTTAAGTGATTCATTTTATGAAGTCTAAATAGATATCACACTTAGTTGGTAGGTTGTGAGAAACTTTTGAAGTATTTCAGTTAGAGCTTTGTCCATTAGCTATAAGACAGTAAGTGAAAAAAGTTTGGTTCTGTTTCTTCTTAGTTAGCGAGAAAGTAATTACTTTGAAGATAACTAATGATGAACAGTATATTAAATTCTGCTATTCTCATTATTTAGTTATTAATTTTTGTTTACTTTTTATTTTATGTTTTCTTCATTGTAAGTCTATTACAGTAATTTTGCATAAAATTATTTTAGACTCCTCAAGAGAACTAACAAGATTTTGAACATATCCTACACCCAGATTTCATTCTATACAAAACAGTCTGCATACAGGACTACATTTTCTCTGGCTGAAGTGTTCGGTGCATGATTTCAAACTGGCCATAGTTAGCTTGGAAAACTAGAATACATAATAATTAATCTCACTTCTCCACTGCTGGTGGGAATGTAGACTGGTACAATCACTCGAAAATTTTATCTTATTAGTAAAGTAACATTCAATCAGCTAGGGAGAATTCATTCAGGAATAAAGCACAGACAAAGGGAAAATGAAATTCTTGATCAGATGATTAGGAATAACTGAGACACAAGTAGAGAGCTGGACCAGCAGGAATTCTCTGTACTTTTTCAGGTTCTTCTTTTTTTGATTGTTTTGTTTTGCTCCCTCATATATTCTGGAGGTCACCCTTTCAAGATAGCAACCTATAGCAGTCATTTACCATCTTTCTTTTTACTTCCATATATATATATGGAAGTAATATATATATATGGAAGTTATACATACATATATATATATATATATATATATATATATTTATATTTATTTATTTATTTATTTAACAGAACCAGGTATTGAACTCAGACCCTTGTGCTTGCCAGGCAAGTTCTTTTTCTACTGAGCCATGTCCCTGGCCTTTACTTCTTCACATTTATTCTTAGCGTAACTTTATCTCCTTAGCTATTTTGTGGATTTTCCAATCCCTTTTACCCTTAAGCTCTTGATTTATTGTTTTTAAAATCAGCTCATGTTTGAGGTGCATACTGTTGGCATTCCTTATGTGTGGAAAACATAAGGACAAAACACATCTTCTTTTTTTGTTTTCATCCCTTCCTGCTCCCTCCATGACTTGAAATCTTTGTGTTTAAGAAAGATAAATATTTCTAATTTCTATGCTCTTTATTTATAAATTTGATGTTTCTTACAAGGGAAATCAAGAAATTTCAGCCATGAATCTGATTCTCTGACTAAACATTATGGTCTCTGGAGATGTCTACTTCTTTACCAATGACTCCATAACTGCAGTTTATCTTACTTTATGGCAAAGTACCAGTAATCAAGTATATGAACATGTATACACTGTTTCTCAATTCATATGTAGGTTACTTCTATCATTCAGCTATTATGAATTATACTGCTGTAAGATGGTATAAACCCAACATGGTGACATACTTCTGTAATTCCAGCATTCAGGAGGCTGACGTAGGAAGATTGCCATGAGTTTTAAGACACCAGAGCTATGTACTGAGTTTAGGTCAGCCCAGAAAGACGTTGTCCCCACACAAACAAAATAAAAAAAAAAAAAGAAAAGAAATAAAAAGCAAAACAGACATGTGTATACATGTGGCATTGTAATATGTGTTTAATATTTTCCACAAGGTTTATAGAGATGAAAGACCTGCAACAAAATTAATTTTTAGTTTTCTGTTTTGAAGAATCTGCATACTGATTTCCATGATGATTGTATTAGTTTGCGTTCCTACCAACAAAGGGTTGTTTTTTATTTAAATGTGAAGAACATATGCTATTTACATGTGAAGTGCTGACCTTTTGATAGTGGATCAAAACTAAAATGTAAGCAAACACTTGTTATACATGTGTGATTATACCGATGACAATCTAGTATTCTTTCTCTACTGAAAACTTAATAGTATTTAGGAGTATGCAAAATTGCTCAGGTTGGCTTGTAAATAACTATGAATAATAGAAAATCAGTACCATAATATGCTATAAGAAAATTCTGGAAGTCAAACACTACAAGCATAGAAATAGAGATAAAGAGTACAGAGGAAAAAATGAACAGAAAATTGTCCAAAGCATTAGATATTTTGCCAATCTTTATGTTAGATTGCTACTCAAAATTCACTCAACCAAAACACATTATATTTTTTCATTCACACGTTGTTGATCTGAGGAACTAAATTCTTCTAGCTGAATAAATGGGGTCAAAGATTAAATAATATGGTTTCACAAGAAAAATAGTTTCACAAAAGCTAGCATTTACCCCAAATGTCTACAGTACTGCTGTTTATTTAAATAAATTGAGCTGTTTTCATAAATCTTGCAGTTGAAGTATAAGATACTAATGATTGTAAAATAAATAGCTTTGTGAAAGCTTTCATTTATATATTTACTTTTAAAGTAAATATGCTTTGATTTTCACCAGTATTTAAATTCCACTGTTATTTAAATAAATAAATTGAAATATTTATAAAAGCAAATAATGAATTTTTTTATAGCCTGAAAAAGCTAATAAAATAGAACCCCCACCAAATGTGACAGTTGATATTTAAAATATACTTTAGTTTGCAAGAACAAAATGGTTACTTTAAATTAAAACCTAATACAGAATTCATGCCTTGTTCTGGAAATATGTAAATCAGAAACAAAATGAACATGTACTTTGCTCCTTGAAGGAACAGAATTTATATATTATGAGAGAAATAAAATTTACATTTTATTATGAGATAAATAAAATGAACACATAACATTGTTTATTTCAAGTAGATTCTTAGTAATATGTGCTTATTTCTGATTATAAAATGCAAGGAATATTGCTGATGTAGTTTATTCAATTTATAATACTAAAGGCAGTAACCTAGGAAGAAGAGATAAAGAAAGTTGACATCCTTGTCCTAAATAATCTTCGACTTGGATTTCATACTTTGATTGTACAGAAAAATGTTACCAATGGATTCCAATACATGATACATATTATACATAGCTTCAAGTGTGAAGTTCATGTTTCCTGGAAACATTATTAGGAATGCAGATGAGATTGTTTGGAAAAGCTACCATCTTCTTTAATTCTCAAAAGATTTGCTCATTTAACAAAAGGTAGGTATGAGTAAGGTACTGATAGAAATATACTCAAAATATGAGAGTGCAAATGCCCACAGACAGACAAAGCACCTGTAGAGCTCTACGACAACACTATATCATCCTACTATCGTATATTTTTGTACAATGAATATCACATAGCGATTGAGATTATAATATGAAACGATTTTAAATAGTGTGTATTAAATATCAAGAGAAAGGAAAGTTAATGTTACATTTAGATTATCCTTTTTCATATTTTAATATGATTTGGGCCTTGCTCATGCTAAATAATCCAAGTTTTCAAGTTTTTAACCCTATTTCTTCCTCTACAATATATCTCTGAATATTTTGACTAAATTTATCTGAATAATTTGACTGAATTATGCACTGTTACACTGATTTTAAATTTTTAAGATCTCTCTTCATTTTTTTGTCTATTTAGAATTTCAAAAGTTTTTTCTCCTCATATTCAAAATGAAAATAAATCATATTTTCCATAAATTCTTTTTAAGAATTGCCATATATTCTAAAACTCATTCTGTTACTAATTCATGCAATACTAGTTGACTATAGCAACACTTAATTTGTAGATTTAAGTCTATGTGTAATGATCACTTAAGATTTTCCATAAATGTATATTTTAAATTTACTTTATAAAATGAATTGCTATGTGTTGATTTAAAAACATGAAAATAGGAAATATCAGGCCTGGAAAAATAGCTTAGTAGAATAAGTGCTTGACTGATAAGTACAGGGTCCTAAATTTAATCCCCAGTAACCCCAAAAAAGAAAAAAAGAAAAGAAAATAGGTCATATCTTGGTCATTTTTTCTGAATCATATTTGAAATAAAATAGAATATTTCTCATCTAAGTCTTTGAGAACAGGATTTATGTGACTTCAAGATGTTTTTTATAGTGTAAGTACTCATTTTGTCCATGTTTGAAGTTCTGAATAAATTTTAAGGGAGCACATGTGGTTGGAAAATATTTTTTTAGAAAAAAGAGGAAATTCATTATTTTGACTATAACATTCAATGTGCCTCCATAAGCCTCTTTTCTATTTTTAAGTCCTGTTGAAATAGAAGCAATTAAACAGTTACTTATTCCAAACTGAAAGATTTTAAATTTGAAAAGAAAGCTTAAGACATTTTGTTGCAAGGTTAAAATATCATAATTATGTTTAATATTTTCATTTGCATTGATACTTATGTTTTTCTTATACCCTCTATTTTCATTGAATTAATGTTTTAATATACATGGCAAAGGATCCATTAAAATCTCTAATTTTTACATAATAGCTCAAAATAATTTAAAACATAGTACAAAATATTTTTGATGCATCTAATTAGAAGAATGAGTTTTATATCCAATTACAGTGGTACTTTAGTTCACCAGTGCTTTGGTTTACAAACAATTCAGTTTGTGAACAAGTTTTAGTAATATTTTGTGTTTGTTTGCAAACTCTACATTGGGTGACAAATGCCACCATGGCCACTTTTTTCCCACAAACACAAATTAGACCATCTTTACTAAATTATATACTTGTAACACGAGGAATTCTTGAAAACAATGTGGTATTTTTATACAAAACAGTATTACTCAGCAATAAAAAATGATAAACTCAAAGCTTTCATATTTAAGCGGATGACACTTGAAGATATACTTATAAGTGAAATAAATCAGACCCACATGTGTAAATATCATATAGGCTCCCTAATATAAGAACTCAAAAGAAGAAATGTAAATAGAAAGTTATAACATAATTAAAAGGAAAGTGATAACTTGAGAATTGAATGAGCAAAGGGCAAGGAGAAAAGCTGGGAAACATGATGGGGCGGAGTCATGTTTATATGCACAAGATGGTAAGGCAATGATCCTGAGAAACAGCAGCAGGTTTTGAAACTTGCAATTAATTGGTAGGATTCTCAGCACAACTAAATATATATGCTGATACCTGTGAACCAAGCAACTGCACTGAAGATAGCAATGTGTAATAGAAGGGTCATGCTTGGAATGCCTGTCATTCTGGTCTTCTAAATACGTACTACTTGTCACACAATACCAATTATTACCATACTGTTTCTTAAGTAATTTTTTTTTATTTTTTAAATAAAGAGTAATAAATGAAAAAAGACACAAGAAAAATAATGTCACAGGACTACCCTGCTGCAGTGTGGTATATGGCTAGATTTCTAAATTTCTGTGTAAAAATATGTGTTTACTGCTATATTTTTAAATTATTATTTCTTCATACTCTGTAGGGATTCAAAGCTTAACATATCAATACTTGATGAAAAAATACTTGTTCCACATTATACCTAAGATGTTTGATATTTAGACAGATAGGGTAAACTTAACTGCATGTTGCAGGGTAATAAGCTACTCTTCTGGAGGGTTAACAACCTAAGTTTGCAGATCAAAAATTAAGGAACAAGAAGGGCTGCAAGATCAGCCAACATTTTGGCCCTAGCCTTTCAAGGTCAGTGAAGACTCAGGACATAGGAGAACCTGTACTACAACATCATGTAACTCAGTTGTAACCCAAATGTTCTGATCAAGGAGATTATGGAGCCACAGAAGAATATGATTGATGATGTAGAGTGTGCCTAAGGAGAGCAACATGGGGAGAAAATATTCTCTCAGGCTTTCAAAGAGAGCAAATTAGTCAAGCAATGGCCATGAATCATCCACAAGGCTGACACTGGCAAAGGATCGACAAAGTGCTGTACAGGGTTATAGGAAAAATTCTGAATGTATGTGACTGACCTTATCAGATACAAAAGTTCCATATCTTGTTATATAGGTCTAACCTTATTTTGATCTTAGTCATCCAGCAGAAAACAATAAAACAAGGTATATCAAGTAAAGCCATATCAATATGCTAAGCTGTGAAAGGCTCAAGTCAACAACTCCTATGGATAACCCACCACTACTGTGGACTGCTGGACTGTGTTGGATTGTTTTGTTGAATTCATGCACTTATAGTATTTAGTTGCCAATGGAATGCCCATCTCTGATAGGACTAAACAAAAAAAGGGGATACAAAGGAAGATCCATTTTGTATTTGTATATACACAATAGTTAAGATAGATATGCAGCTATTCTCGCTTAATTCAGTGAGAAGAAAGATTTGCACTATAGTTTTGCCATGAAAACTCATGTTACAAATGGTTAACTGAAAAAATAGACACTTCTCAGAAGAAGTACAGATGGTAAATAAATAAATGCTAAGTTCTGCATCTCTGGCCATTAGAGAAATCAAAATGAGTACGGTGCTGAGATTCCATCTTATTCTAGAAACAATGGCTTTCTTAAAAAAAAATTAAAAATAAAATTAATAACAAATCCTGGCCACAATACAGGGAAAAATTGAAACCTCCTACACCACTGATGGACATGGATCCTAGTATAACCATTATGGGAATCAATATGGAGCTTCCTAAAAATAGAAATTCCATTCAACACATCTATTCCTCTTGCTGAAAGAGTTAAAGACATCACATTAAAATGGTACATGGATAGCTATATTGATAGCAGGAAAATTCATTTCAGCTAAATCCTGAAAGTCACCTGTATGTCCATCTAAAGATGAATAGATAAAGAATATGTAATATTCATGGCCAAGGGAAAATTACTCTGCCATGAAGGGTAGACTTAAATCTGTAGGAAAAGGGATGCCCTGTGAGACTATAATGTTAAATGAAATAAATCAGACTCACAAGCTTTCTATTTAATGAAAAGAAAAACCCAAAGTATAAATAGAAAGCAAAATAAAAGGTAGATATGAGGAAGCAGGGAGGTAAATCTTTTGCAAATGGATAAGCAACTAAGAGATAGAGGGGCGGGGAAGGCAGGTAGGGGCAGGAGATGAAAGCAGATTTAAGATGCTGGGACACTCACGAACTTTCTGGAAGTAGGTAATCTTTATGTGCTGTAAATATTCAGTAATAAGAAATAAAAATTGACAAATGTTTATAATGACTAGAATTTAGGGTAAGCCTTGGAGACCAAGGATTCTCCGTATCCCAAATTTGTCTTTTATGATTTTGCTTAAACTTTGTTTGGTATCTGTTTTTTTGTTTGTTTGATTGTGTATTATTTCATTTGGGACAATAAAGTTTTTAAAAAATCTTCAGAGTTTCCAGTGTGAATATTGAATGCTTGACTTTTGTTTTTCCAACATTTTCCTACATTCAGCTGCTACAGTGGCAACCTAAGTCTGAGTATTCAGTTAGTAACGTGTTCCAAAGTGAAAAGGTTTGTTCTGTCTAGTATGATTGATTCCCAGGGGCACAGACTAAGCAGGCTATCTCCTGAGTTACAACAGACAAGCTTGTACTTCTTCTGTGTAGGCCTATATTTCAAAGAACACCATCTTCTCAGCCCTAATAGGGATTCTTTTCTTTCTCGGGTTACTTTTTGTTTTTTTGCAGAACCGGGCATTGAACTCAAGCTCTTGTGCTTGCCAGGCAAGCGCTTACTCTACCGAGCTATCTCCACAGCCACTTCAGGTTACCTTTTCATATTGTAGTTTTCCTTAAATAGTCCACATTACATTCAAATATTAATTATTAAACATATAAGACACATCAAAAGAAGTAAGAAAAACAGAGTCCATTTATTGAAAGCAACAAAAGTCATGTAAGTAATATCTACCCACAAAATAATGATTAAAAACAATGAAGTTATATAGTCCCAGGGGCTCTTTATCTGAGTTCAGCTGGTGTCAGTACTGCTATCTCTCACACATTCTCTGAACTCTGATTCTTTGATCTTGCTAAATATGCAAACAAAGAACATTTTTAGACTAAAATTACATGGCTGTATCACACAACAAAAAAACAATAGAGTAAATGAGCAAAAATCAAAAAACAAAACAATTGCTGCCACAGATCTGAACCCTTTTCTATGCTCTCCTGCCTTTTACTTGTGTATTTATGCCCATTAATTCAGTATCTGCCCTGAATACCAGATATGTTCATTTTAAGTGGAATACTAGATCTATTTAAAATTATTTATTATTCTATTACTTAAACCGCAGTTAATGACCTTTCTTTCATTCCTTCTTTATTTTTTTTCTTTAGTTGATAATTAGGCACTTGGGAGATAGCTCAGAGGTGCCAACCTGGTGAGCTCAGGGTCCTGAGTTTGACCCCCAGGACTGCACAGCCATGCGGGACACAGTGCAAGCCCTAAACCTGGCATGGTGGTGCATGCCTGTAATCTCCGTCCTGGGGAGGATGAAACAGGAGGATCACTAGGAGTCTGAATTGCAAAGTGGGACCATGTAAACAATAAATAAATAAATAAATAAATAAATAAATAAATAAATAAAATTGCAAATTAATTTTCTTTCCTTGTGTTTTTTATTCTTTCCTTATTTTTTAGAAAATAAGTTTTGTAGGTGGGGTTGTTGATGAATAGCACACAAAAGACCCTAAGTTAGATCTGCAGAACTACCATGAAATTTAAAAATCAAAACTAATATATAGTTGTTTTTATTAAATATTTATTGAGTGCTTATTATATTATGAACTATGATGTCATATATATATATATATATATATATATATATATTGCACTTAATAGTCAAACAAATCCTGTAACACCTATTATCATCATCTTTAACTTTTAGATGAGAAAAATGAAATGGAGAAATTGATAACTAGAGTTAAATTTGTGTTGCTAGAATTTGATCTAGCACTTTCTAACAAAAAAAGTTACTTCTTAATTAGTGACTCACCCTCATATACAAGAATTTTATTACTGATGTACTTGTCTTGGGTGGCATGGCTATTCTTCTGAAGTTTTTGCCCATTGTGCCTTGATTTGTGTTGAAAGAATTTTGTCAGTCATATTTATTTTTATCAGTATATTTTATTTTGTTTCTTTATCATGGAGCTCAAAAATCTTTCTTAGGAGAATGTTCATTTATGCTGATAAACTTCCAATTTTGATAATATCTTTTTAAACATATATCTTAGGTATTCATATTTATTTGATCTTATTAAATACATGAATATAATATTTTTCAAAAATTAGCCTCATATTCATAATGTCTATAGAATATTCCATTTATTTTTATTGATTGTTTGGCCTGTTAATATGAACAAATAATTTCTTACATGAAATTTTGTTTTATCCTAAAACTCATATTTGTTATACCGCCAGTAACAAACACAGGGTTTTAATTAAGCTAGTCTTTAAATGCCTTAAATTATTCAGCATGAAAAGTTCCAAAGAATTATTATGCTTGCATGAAATTTCCATTTAGGATTTATTTTGGATTTTACTAAATTTATATCTCAGTTAATGGTAAATGATGTTTTAGAATAGTTGCACTTCAAAAATGAAAAACAATGTAATTAGTTAAATCATAGCATTAGCTGCAAGCATCTCCAGTTTCTTATAAATTTTTCATTGTTTGGGGTTTTTTTGGGGGTGGTGCATGTCTTGCTATGCGTTTTAGCCTCACTCTGAACTGACTACAAAACCTGCTGATGGGAGACCCTGGCCAAGGGAGTACTGAAGTGACTGTGCGGAGGGAAGGGCCTTTGTCCACCACAGAGCAGGACTCATGGTGGGAGTTTGAAGCAAACCTGTGGGACCACAGTCAGACAATGAAAAGAGGTTATTCTCAGACCTGTTTGCTTTGGCAATTGTGTTTTTCTGATAGGATTGCTTAACCTAGGTCTACATGTGTTATATTAGAAACTATCCTGTACTTTACCTGTCCCCTGATCAAAAATGTTGCAAGTGCTTTTCTTCTATATTTTCGTTCTTATGTCCTTGGGTACAAATAAATAACCAGAGAGGTTTCAGCTCAGGGTTGCTCACTGAGGCACTCATGCTGGAGAAACAGCCCCTCCGGGGTCCCAGTGAATGAAGTCAGACTTGTTTTGCATAATCTTTTCCAGCCCTGTGCATGCATGACAGTGTGGGCTGGGCACAAATTTATAATGGTCCTCCTGCCTCTGTCTCCTGAGTGTTGGAATTACTGGCATCTGCCATTAGTTCTTCCTGTCTCTAGTTTCCTTATATAGATGCTACATTCTAAGTGCATTTCTAATCATGCAAGAAATTATTTTTCACTATCCATTGCTCAACTTTGAATGTATATCTTTCCATTCATAACAACTTTTGTTATACTCACATTTTTTATGTTTAGAAACCACCTTTAACTATAATTACAAATGATTCTTTAACTGAACACAAGTTATCTTAACTAGCAGATTTATATTTCCTTTTGGAAAAATTCACAGTTTTATTTCTCCATTGAAGATTTTCAGCCTACAAATATATCTTTAGTTACTCAATTTTCCACCTTAGTCAAGTGTTAAATCCATAATGAATGTTACACAAACAATGTAATATTTCACTATTAGATTTTCTGTCCTGAAGTAAACAAAATCAAATATAAAGTAATGAATATTGCTGAACATGAAATCAATTAATCAGTTTAAATCTGCATCATCAAAGAACAAACATGAATGGAAACATAAAATCTGATGAAACAGCTTTCTTGCTGCATGCCTGTCACAGCACTAACCATCCAGTTATTCTCCTATGTGCTATAAAGGTTGCCCACTCTAACTCATCCCTCTGCTTTTGAGAGCTCGAGGTAAGGAGGTTCACTGGCTCAAATCTTTCACTGACATGAGAGCAAACTATTTTTGTGTGCTATAGCTGAGATAAGGTCCGAGTGTCCCCAAAGTCTTCATAGGGTGAAACTTGATCTTTCTTGTGAGATGCGTGAACAGTGGGTACAAATGTATCTACTGTATTTGGAGGTAAAGCTGTTTAAGTAGCTAGGATTAGATAAGGTCAATAGTTTGACATTCCCAGGAATAAATTTTATTGGCCTTCTAAGGGAAGATAGGCAGTGTGCATTTGTGTGTGCATGTGTGTGTGCATGTGTGCACATTTTCCCTCTGATGTCTGATGTCTTGCACCTTTTGAGGTATCTTTCAGCAGGAAAGTGTCAAATTGATTTGTGGCCTCCTGTTCTCCCATTTTGATAACCATGAGCCCTGACTAATTTGTTTCTTTCAAGTTTATTTCTTGTTAAATACCAGTATCACTGTTTCACAGTATGTCACATTGTCATTGTATGCTGTTAATGTGTACAAGTTTTAGTTAGATCAGCATTTTCGTATGCACACATACATGCATGCATACATGTGTTTCTAAAGACATACAGTTGTTGGAAATTAAATGTGCAGTTATAATTCATGTACATACACACATTTAAAGATATAAACAGGTTAAACAAATTTTATATGTGTGTGTATAATTCTTATAGACAAATCAGCTGATCAACCAAAACCTAGTAGATTTTAAAACTTGGTTTGCAAAATATGTTCACTTACTGAACATGGTGCTAAGATTACCTGACTGCAAGTGGGAAAAATGCCCTGAAAGATTTATCATATCTGGAAATGAATTTACTTTCTGTCCTCTAGTCTTGAAACTTTGCCACCTTTAAAACTTTATTGCTTTAATACAAAATCTTCAGAATTCTTACAGAAATTGCATTGAATGTGTAGATACCTTTGATTTATGCAAATATTTTAATAATATTAATCTTCCCAATCAATGTGCATGAATATCTTTTCATTTATGCCTTAATTTCTGTTACCAATATAGCAGACCTTTCAGTTAAGTCTTTGACTTTCTTTGATTTATTTCTAAGTACTTTATAATTTTGGTGCTATTATAAATGAGGTGATTTCCTTTTCATTGTTAAAGTATAAAATTCAACTGATGTCTTAACATTTTCAAATTTCTATTATTAAAACTAATAAATCAAAAGAATCTAGCTCATTATGACTAAAATAATGAAATTTAAATATAGTCAGTGCAAGATGTCTATTAATAAAATTCAGAACATTGTTCTACTAATTTTAAATACATTTCATTTTGTTTATTGAAGCTGTACAATGTGATCCTATATATTCACAGTTAAATCATAAGTAATGTGAAGTGAATTAATTTAGTCATCATTTCATAACTACTCATTTCTTTCTCTTTTTTGACAATAACTAAAACCTACGCATTTATCAAAAAATCCCAAGTACAATACACTATTCTGAAGTGGAGCTCTTATGCTTTTCGCCTGATTTTTTTCAGACATGCACTCTGTACCTTCTGTTACTTTCTAAAACTTGAACAATATCTCATTTTTTCCTCCGCTTCACTCCTGGTAACCACTGATTTATTGTTTTTACCTGTGATTCATCTTTTCCTTTTCAACTTCAAGAACTCATATTACTTTTCTCCGGTGAACTATTTCACTTAGCATAATGCCTTCTGGAGTCATTCATGTTTTAATAAATGGCAGGGTTTTCTTTATTTTAAGGTTCAACAATATCCGCACACAGGCCTCTGTGTGTGTGCCCCTTGTTTGTTTCCATATTTCGGCTACTGTGAATAATACTGAGGTGAATGGGATAGTGGACATTACAAAGTAAAGATTTCACTTGCTCTGGCCCTGTACCCTTCAGGGGGATTGCTACATCTCGTGGTATTTCTATTCTTTCCTCAGGAAATCATTCACTATTATCCATAACGGCTGCAGCAAACTGCAATCCAACCAACAGCATGCAGCGGTTACCTTTGTAATCTCAGCAGCATTAGCAGTTCTCCTCGTTTTGATAGCAGGCATCATAATAGGCAAGGAATGATGTAGCCGAAGGCTTTTGACTTGCATTTCCCTGATGACTGGTGATGTTCTTCTTTTATCTGTGTGCTTACTATTTTTATGTCTTTTATCAGAGAATTATCTAATGAATCTTTTTTTTTTTTGTATTTTTAGATGGGATATATATGTATACATTTATAGATGGTATGGAAAAGTAGTTGTTTCAAATATTTATATATTACTGATATTTAGCTGTAACACAAAATATTTGCCAGCTCTGGTGGGGCAGTTCTCTAGTACCAGAGTGTGGGAAGTTGAGGGAGGAAGAGCACAGTGGGTTCAAGGGAATCCTGTGCTTTACAGTGAGATCCTGTCTGAAATGAAAAATCTATCTAACTAATTATGTATCTATGTATTTATCTATGTATGTGTCCAAGGTATCTATCTATCTGCCATCTATCTATCATCTATCTATCTATCTATCTATCTATCTATCTATCTATCTATCTATGTATCTATCTCTCTGTCTATCATCTCTCTATCTCTATCTCTCAGTATGTCATTTGAACGTATTTTAATAATTCATAAATTACTTTATTTCATTGACATTGGGCTGATCAATTACTTTTGGGATATCACATCAAAATCTTAGGTAACAAAAGAAAAAATAAATGGAAATGTATTTTTTAAAAAGCTTCTTCACAGTAAACATGATTTTATTGTATGTATTTTAGTACAGGGTCTATACAGTCTCAATGCACAGATAAGACTGGTAGTGATCCTTCTGTTTTCAGCCTCCCAAGCACTGGGGATACAAGCATGCACCACCATGCCCAGTCTATACAAGAGATTTTTGCATGTCAAATTTTTATCTTTATTTTAGGGAAAGGTCTACAGGATGTTCAGGGCCTCACTACTGGTTTGGATTTGTAGTGATCTCCCTGTTTACAGCCTCTCAAGAGCTGGGATTATAGGCACATGCCACCACATCCAGTCTCAATTGCTATCTCAGCACACCGCAGGGGCAGGGCCTGCATGGCAGGCCTGAGGATTGAACCCCCACCTGCTTTCAAATGCTTTAATCTACTGAACTATTTGGCCAGCCCTGAATGCCAATTTTGTGCCAGGCAACATTGCTACATTTATTAGTTCCATCAAATATTAATAAAATATTTAACAATAATGTTACTTTTGTGGTTCTCATCATAGATCAAATTATATATAATTGAGTTGGAAACATTTACAAACAAATGCTCATTTCACTTAGACACTTTCTATGTTTTAATCAAAGCCATTATTTTAAGAAGACAATATTATACGTTTAATTTTTTAAATTACTAAATAGAATTTTGAAATTGATCTTTAAAATCACTTGGCTCTACCTTCAAAAGGCATATTCCTTTGAAATATGCCCAAAAGATATGTCCAATGGCCATTTTTGAGTGGGGGAACTTATATTTATGTGAGAATCCATCCTACTTCAATTAATAATAAATTTGTTTTTATTTTTATTTACTTATTTATTTTTTTAATGGAACTGGAGATTGAACCTAAGTCCTTGCACTTGGCAGCAAAGCACTTATTCTACTGAGCCATCTCCAAGGCTCCAATAAATTAAGAGTGAAATCAAATCTGCATCCTTTTGGCAAGCTTCGTCCAACGTAGATCTTTTCTCTTTTTCACAATAATAATAAAAATTAGGGCTATTACTGCCTTAGATTACTTATGTTTAACTTCTCCTGGGAAGAAATACCATATGAAATGATGTTGAGCTTGGATTTATAATCAACCAAGTCTTAAAAGTCATGACACAGTCACATCAACTGAAAGTAACATGAAAAGTCCAAGCAATAAATAAAAATATTCATAAAAAGGAAATGTCAAAGCTCTTTTGCAGTAAGCTTCAATAAGGTATTTTTATTTCCTATCCACATTAACAGGGTCTATGACATTGAGGAAAGTTTAATAAAGAGTCTGACAATGGGAATGATTGAAATGTTAAAATATCTTGTAAAAAATGAACATAGTCTCTCAGAACACAAGGACATTTTAATATCATATGAGAAAGTCAACATCCTTGAATTGTCAATGTGTAGCTAACTATCAACATCTTGAAAATTCAATGATGTGTTTGCTATAATTATTTGGTTTGTTATAAAAACTACATTTGTATGATAAACACTATAAAATAAATATGCAATTAAAATTTATGCAAGACAGCCAACAGTAACACCTCCCTAATATCAACCAATGTCTTAGTAAAGATGGAATAAGCACCTCTATATTGGCTTTTGTGAAAAACTATTGGTTTTCTTTTGCAAGTCATCTTTTATGAAGACAAAGATAGTTACATCAATCAAATATTAAGACTATAACACACACACACACACAACACACACACACACACACATTCATATTTACCAGAACATAAAAAGTACATAACATTATTAGAAGAAACTGTCAGTTTGGAATCAAAGCTCTGCTTGCTATATTATTACATGTTCTATGATAGTTAATTTTACCTAGAGAAACAATATTATCATATTGGTTATGTGCCAGTTTGATCCATATTTTAGTTTATTGCTCAACTCTGGCAATTTTTCTCTTCAGGTAATATATAAATTCCAAATCCCTAACATTTCTTTTACAAAATTCTAATTGTCTTGAGTTAAAATATAGAGAGCCTATTGTCAGAAACCTGAATACCAAAACCCAGGGATAGAGATTACTTATCTCTGAGCATTTATTTAAATTTTCCAATCTTACAGGCTTCCACTTGGTCATAATAAAATACCACCCACGTTCCCAGCTTGCTGTTATTTTCCTTGGGTCACTCTATCTGTGATTCTTGGTGACTGCCTACCTTCTTCCAGACCTGGAATTAGTCATGCACAGATTCTCTCTCTCATCCAAAATTGTCATGGCATGTTTGCTGTTGGATTATGCATAGGTCTATCTGGAAAAACAATACATATGTACTTAAAATTGGCCTTCTTTTAATAGATTAAGAAATCTATGCCTCAAAGGTAAGATTTTTCATGTAAGTACTCCTCAAAAACAGTTCCAATAATTACACGACATTACATCAGTCACTAAGTTTTTAAATGATTGACTATATCTTTTCATAAATTCTCATTTCCTTATCAATATATCTATCAGTAATATGCTGCTATAAAATTTATAAAATGATTCTAAATAGACCAATGTATACACCACAAAAGGCTATAATTAGACTAACATGAGAGTCCATTTTCAATGCTAACATTCTTTTATTATAAAATAAATGATAATAAATTTATCTGCAATATCTTCTCTTAATGTAACTAGATATGGATAACACTAAAAAGAAGAAAGCTGATTCACAAGTAATAAAGATCATATTAACCTATATCAAAATAAAAGACATATAATGCTATTTTAAATGGATAAAGCTTTAACAATCAGGAAAACCTGGAAATGAATTCCATTATTAATCTCAGAGATGTGCAACATTGATGTACAAAACCTTCTAAACTTCAAAGTTTCATTTTTAAAATATAATTGTAATCAATGTTATTAAGTGAATGTGAGAATTAAATAAAACAAGCGAGTTTCACATATAAAGCCTTAAATATATGGTAGCTTTACCAGGTATTGATATGGTGAAATATTCAAAAAAGTGCAGAAATAAATCAGTAAAATATATTAAAATTTTAGGGAGAAAAAAATCAACCACAACTGATTTTCAAATGTTATATTAATGAGCTTTATAAAGATGGATATATTTTTCTGGGGCTGGGGAGATGGCTCAGTGGAATAAGTGCTTCCCTGGCAAGCACAAGGGCCTGAGTTCAATCCCCAGTTCTGCAAAAAAAAAAAAAAAAAAAAAAAAAAAAAAAAAAAAAAAGATGGATATATTTTTCTAACACTGTGAAACTTTTTGCTTTTATTGTTAGATTCGAGATGGATGAGAAGGGGTGCAAATTGTAAGGTTTTTTGAACATTGGGTCAGAAAACTTTCTCTTTTGTTCATCATAAATCTCACTACCTATTTAAAATCATTTCTAGCCTGAATGTGTTTGAACAGAAGAATAGACATTAAGTCAATGAACAATTACTTGGTCTGAGGAATTATCCTGGGAAGAAGAATTACATGTAGTTTAGACACCATTTACAAATCAATGTTATTTATAGATTTCAAGGACCTTATTGTTAGATCACTTGTCCCTGATAATATCCATTCAAATGCTTCTTTTAAGTTTATTGCCCTAAAAACTTGCCAGAATTTCCACTGGAACTGAAAGTAGCAGAGGTAATAATCTTACATCTACTAAAACTAAACCCTAATTGTGTTTGTTTGTTTATTTGTCTTACAGTTTAGATTTTTTATGCTATTAACAAATGTTCTTTCATTAAACAAGAATTTACAGTACTTGAACTTTACTGCTACTGTACTAGAGGAGGTATATGAAAAGTAATAACAAAAGTTCTGACCTCTATGTGCCCCTGAGAAGCATAGCCTATAAAAATGAATACTAAATTACAATGATAATTGTAAATTTTGGTAAATTCTGCAAATGGAAAACTCATTCTGTATGGAAGAAAATGGCTTGTAGGTTAATGAGAACTACAATCTATACAGTACTGACATTTGGGATAAGATGGAAATAGGATCATTGAAAGGCAGGAGGAAATGCAAAAAGTTCGTGAAGTATGAATAAGTTTGGTTTGATTTGGAAGACAAATAATGCTCTTGTAATTTAATAACAATTAAGAGAGAGCAGTAATTGAATGTGAAATTTTGAAGAAAACAAGTTTGAAATCACATAGGAATTTTATGTCAAAATTACAAGTTTTTGTTTTCCTCTGCTTTCAGTGAAAAATCATGGAAGATTTTCAAGACAAAAATGTAATTTGATTTAGAGCTTCAGTAGTCTAATGTTGGTACTATGTAATATATTTCCAAGAAACAAGCAAAGACTAAAGCAATCTGAGAAAATTACGATGTAATTTTGTGTAGGATGCATTCATGGTGATGGAAAGAAGTGGAGATTCAAAATGTTTTGTATGGAATAACTTTCTTTTTTAGAGATATTAGAGGTAGAACCAAACAGTCACACTGAGCTACTTCCTCTTCCCATTGCTGTGGTCTTTTTTTCCCTGTTTTTTTGGTACCAGGGGTTGAATTCTGAAACCTTTCCATACCAGTCAGGTGCTTATGCCACTGAGCTATCACCTCTGCTCTCCATTGTCATTGTTACTTTTAGCTTTTACTTTGAGATAAATTCTCATTTGATTGCTAGGCTTCCCAGGGTGGGTTCAAACTTGCGATCCTCCTGTCTTTGCCTTCCACAGTGCTAGAACTGTACCCTTGCGCCCATGTGATCCATTCAGAAGAACTTCTGACAGAGGGAATTCAGCAAATACAGTCACAAAGTATTTATCATCACAGTTTTAAAGGTTTTTGTCTTTTGAAATAGGAAAGTTTGTACATATAAGTTGGTAAAAAAATGTCCTCCCAACTCTGTCTCACTTGGCACTTTTTCCATGCAGTTTGTGTGTTCATCATCAGCAACACCTGCAGATTTGACACAGGAAAGTGTTTCTACCATTCCCGCAATATATTTGAAAATAAGAGAGATATTAAATGGAGAACTAAAGTGTAATTCTCAAATTTTGTAATTATTGGATGTATGAAGGCTCTGTTCAATAGAAAAGTAAAAGTTGGAAGAAGCAGATCTGTGAGAAATTCAATTTTTCATATGTAATATTTGAATAACTTTTTGATCAACAAGATGGACATATCAAGTAGCAATTCACATAAGAGGCACTGGATCTTTTGGAATAGTTAAAAACTGCACATATAATACACAAATAGAAATTGTATCGTTTGCATTCTTGTGTGCTTTGCTTATGTTTATTTTGAATTATAAAGGACAGTGTACAAATTAGGGCTCATTGTTTATTTGATCATATGTAATGAGGTAAGATTCACCTACACTTAAGACACTTGTCATAGTAAGATCTTCATGAGTACAACACATTACCAGACTGTAAGATACTGTACAGAGACCACAGTTGGATCTAGATACACATAAAGCGGTCACTGGGAGTGTTGTATCCAATCTCTCACCCTTCTCCTTTGCCTGGACACCTTCAAGCCTCAAGGAAAGGGTCAACATGAGTTTGAGGGTTTTGGAACAAAATATAGATTGTTTTATTTTTTTTTTTCATTGCTCTTAAAGTTTATAGAACATCTTTAGCAAGCAAGTACAGTGTTACTCTGCTTTCTGAACAAAGAAGCAACTCAGAGTTAAATTGTAGTCCTATGAAACTTGGATGACAGTAATCAACAGGAACTTGCTAGCCTTCCGACAGCTCAACTTTGAAGAGGCAGGAACACGAGCCTGCAGAGCTTGAACAATCCTGGTAATCACGATTTCACGTCCAGCAGTAGGCATTCAGTTGCTTGAAAACCCACCACTACCACCAACCAAATAACTGTGCTTTACAATCGTGCTTTTACCTTCTGGCTTCAAAGTCTTCGTTCTTTACTAATGAAGAATCCTTGGCAGTGGTCCTATCACAAAGGCAACGCCTCCAATTATCTTCTTTCCCAAGGCAGAGAGATTGGGAGTTGTAGGCATGAGTGTCACTGAACTGGTCAGGGAGGTTAGTGTGCCCTCTGAGCCACGTGAGACACACTTGTGATGCTATGACCTGGGGGCGGAGATGCGTGGCAGTGCTGCCTGCAAAGTGAATGCGTTTTCTCTCATGGCCCAGGGGCGCATGTTGCGATCTGTATGGCACGAATCCCCGGGGTCCATTCAGTTACCAAAGTAGAAATAAAGTCAGGCAGAGGCGTGGGAAAGGCAGCTGCCTGTGCTGCAGATGACTGCTCCATGCAGGGTGGAAGGGCTGTGTGAGCACGCGGAAGAGGTCGGCGTGGGACAGGCGTGGACATCCGCTGCTGCTGCCTACATACACCGGCTACAGGATTTCAGTCCAGAGCCACCACACCCAGAGCACACGCCTCCATCGTGCCAGTTTTGTCCTTCCCTTTCCCTGGAGAAACCCCTGGAGACTGGTTAGTGCTCCTTGAATTTAGAAGCTTCTGGCCCAGCTGATTGACTTAATATATGTCCAGAAAATAGAAGTTTAAAAATTAGCCTAAACAAAGCATGCACTAAAGAAGAACTATTTTCTCAAACAAAGCTTATGATGTATCCATGGATATAACAATGCAATTTTGCTAGTTATTCATATCCATTTTCTTTTAAAAAATAAAAAAAATTATTGATTTGGTACAGGGTCTTGCTTGCTGTGCAGCAGCTTGGACTCATAGTGATCCTCCTGTTTCAGCCTCCCCAGTGCTGAGATTGTGTGTGTGTGCCACCACACCTGGTTTTGGTGCCTGGCTTGGTGCTGGGCTGCCATTGCATGTGGTATCAGCGATTTAACCCAGGGCTTTCCTGAGCCCCTCGTATCCAATTTCTCAGATACCTTTAATCATTGTTCATTGTTCAAAGGGATAGCTTAGCAGTTTACCAGTTGGTCTTTACAAGAAAAGAACCCTGTTTACCAGATAAAGATATAGATGATTCATGTTTTTATTCTCCATTCTGGGGAGGAGAAGCAGACTGTAGGTGAAAGAGCAGAGGAAGCACTTTATGCTGAAAGCCTGGAAGCGTGCATTCAGCAAGAGCTGGAGGAGGAGCGCTGTGTCTCGAGTTACTCAGATCTACATCTTACTTCCACCTCCTGTGACTCACCGGGAGCACAGGCCTCAGGGCTATGAGGTGGTAGCCATTATCTGCTACACACTTCCTATGTGCTAGGACCTCTGCGAAGGACTGAGAACCCCTCTATCAGCTTAGAGCAACAGCGCTAGACACAGGATGACTGGGCTCAAATTTCAGTCCTTCCACATACCTGTGTGGGATCTAGGAAAGTCTTTTCCTGAATCCTTGCTCCTATGATAGCATAATTTCCTCATTGTTAGCCCTGATGGCTCCTCTACATTCTATGTCTTTTGCTTTTATTTTTTTGTATTTTATTATTATTATTTTATTTATTTATTTATTTTGTTGCAGAACTAGGGATTGAACTCAGGGCCTAGCGCTTGCCAAAGAAGCACTTATTCCACTGAGCCATCACCTCGGCCCCTCTTTTTTGTATTTGAGGGAAGGGTCTACAGGGTGTCCAGGGTCTCACTGTTAGATCGGAATTGTAGTGATCTGCCTGTTTACAGCCTCCCAAGAGCTGGATTGCAGGCGCGCGCCACCAAGCCTAGTCTCTACATGCTATGCCTTAACTAAAAAAACACATAAAAGCTGATGAAGAAGTAGAAAAGCTGTTTCTCTTTCTGCTGCTATAACATAGATTATTCTCTATAGTTGGCACCACAGAAGTGGAAAGTGAAAAATAAAACTTATACTCACAACTCAAAAGCTTGAAATTGATTAAAAAGGACACATACAATTCTTCACTTCAGTATCCTCATCTGATTAGGGATTGTTACAACAATTTCTTAGAGGAAAATGTCTAGCTCAAGATTTTGGCACTACTCTTTTCCCCGACTTTGTAAAATTTCACCTTATTTATTTTCTTGAGACAGTCTCATGGGGTAACCTAGCAGCCCTTGGACTTGCACTAATGTTCATGCCTGTGCTTGAAAATGTTAGGATTACAGATGCATGGCACCTTGCCTAGCACCAATCATTTTATGTGACAGTTCATTGACTAAGCATAAAAATATGAATTTTGTGGTCTTTGTTCCAATTATTTTCATAGAAATCCCCAAACTTTACTTCATTCAAAGAATACCATAAAAGAATAGCATATTATTTTATAAAGAACATTTAAATTTTAGAATGAAAATAAAAACCAGAATTTTGTGCTTTTGCATTGTAATCATAAGTTTTTACATGAGACAAATTTCATGGTAGACCAAGTAGACACTTTGTTTGATGTTCCAAATGGAATTAACATACTGATTGAGGACTTATACATTCAACTAATCCTTCATTTTAAAATTCATAGTTTAAAGTTTTAAATGTGGTTTGATATCTTCGTATAACACTGACAAGCTCAGAGGAAAGAAATTTATTCGAAGAGTTCAATAAATTATGAAGTAAGAACAGAAATGCTGTTTTTTCATATTGTGTAAATGTGCTAAAGTTATAGGATGAACTAAATGAACATCAGAGATGATTATATTACATAATTTATATTACTAGCCTTTACTTTTATGTACTTTGCCTACATTCTACTTGCTGAACATATACAGTGAATGGGTATACTCAGGCTGAAAAATGCCTACCTAGTATGTAACATCTAAATACAATAATTATAACCTTTAGAACTCTGACATAAAATCAGTTGACAGTTCTGTAGCACTTGAAGCAATATGTTATCCTTGCCATTATTATAAAATGCAAATATAAGAAATGGAATAAAGAGCAGAAAGGAAAGTCACCTATATAATCAAAAGTAGGGCCAAATGTATGAGAACATCAAACTAATCAGTATAATTGATGCCTCCTCTCTTGTTCAGTTTTCACAAGTTTTAAGCAAATGAACTGTCAAAAGGAGAGAAGCAGCTATCAAACTTGCTATCAACTACTCATGATGATTTACCTTTTTTATTTTTTTGTATTTTAGGACAGGGTCTATTGGTTCTCACTGCATAGATCGGACTCATATTGATCCTCCTGTTTACAGCCTCCCAAATGGTGGGACTAGAGACCACACCCAGTCTCTGTTCCCATCTCAGTGTGCCCTGGGGGCTGGGCCAGCACAACAGGCCCAAGGAGCGAACTCCTGACCCCACGCATCTGCCTAAGCAGGTGCTTTAATCCACTCAGCCATTTGGCTGGGCCTATAATTTACCTTAAGAAAGCTAAGTAGGTCTTTATTAGTTGGGTGCCCCAGCAAAATAAACTGCCTATATTTGCGTATATTTGGATTAATCACATCATTGTATACTTCTAATTTTTCTAACAGCAAAATGAAACAAAAAGCCATTATGCATTTCAGCCACTTTATATATATATATATATATATATATATATATATATATATATATATTGTGTGTGTGTCTATCTAGATATATCCACTTACCCTAACCACTCAGGGCCCTACTGTGGTTTGTGTCTAGCTATCCCGCCAAAGCCATGGGGTGATTTCCAGAGTTTGTAATTAATTCATGATCCAGTCCTGGGATTGCAGGTGTGAGTGCTGCTGGGATATGGGTGTGAGGGCTAGGCCATGTGCCTTTCTGCCTTGGAGCCAGCTGAGTATGGACTGAAACCTTCACAAACTGTGAGCTAAATAAACCTTTTCTTCCCTAATTCTGGATGTCAGATATTTGTCTCAGCAACACGAGAAAAGTAACAGAGACGGACTCCTCCTGACTCTCTGGTGTTATTTGCAGTCTGCATTCTAATTCCCCAATAATAAAAAATAAATGTAAAAATCAATTAAAATATTTATTTCCTGTCTTTTATGATTTACTAATTATTTTGAAATCACTGTAAAGTTGCGACAGTAGAACTCTGACACACAATCTCTACAAAAAAGGTTCCCAAGATGTGCCAATATGGCCCCTAATTCTCAGACACAGTTTTTGCTCTATCTTCTGACCAAAGAAGTAGACTCCCCAAAGTGATCAAACACACTTTCCAAGCTCTAGTTTGCCAACCCTGCTCCTGGCTTTTTTCCACCCTGGCTCTGCTGCCACAGTCTCTGTCACCTTCACAGTTTGCTCTAGTGGTGGCTCGGGAGATGGCTCAGTAGAATAAGTGCTTCCCTGGCAAGCGCAAGGGTCTGAGTTTAATCCCTGGTTCCAAAAAAAAAAAAAAAAA
>PVKA01003773.1:0-106148 GCA_004027165.1 Ctenomys sociabilis | reverse complement strand
TTTGAGACAGGGTCTCACTGTGCAGTTCAGGCTGGCCTTAAGCTCACTTTGTAGCTCAGGCTGGTCTCGAACTCACAACAATCCTCCTGCCTCAGCCTCCCGAGTGCTGGGATTACAGGCATGCGCCACCACGCCCGGCTAAGACAAATCTTAATGGACATGAAAAACCTAATATCTAAGACCACAGTCTTAACAAGAGACCTTACAACCACCTTATCTCAAAAAGATAGGTCAAAAAGACAAAAAATTAGCAATGAAGTAGCAGAACTGAACCAGAGCTTGGAACAAATGGACCTGGTTGACATATATAGAGTGTCCCACCCAACCACAGCTGAATACACATTTTTTTTTCAGCTGCACATGGGTCATTTTCCAAAATAGATCACATACTAATCCGGAAGTTATGCTTAGGTATATGCAAGAAAACAGAGATTATCCCATCCATATTATCTGACCACAGTGCAATGAAAATGGAAGTAAATGACAAAAGAAACCAGAAAAGCCTGCTAAATTCATGGAAACTAAACAACACCCTACTCAGCAATCAATGGATCACAGAAGAAATTAAACAAGAAATTCAACAATATCTACCATTCAATGAAAATTGAAGCACAACTTACCAGAATCTATGAGATGCAATGAAAGCAGTTCTTAGAGGGAAAATCATAGCTATGAACTCACACATTAGGAAAATAGAACGGGAACAAATAAACACCTAATATCGCACCTCTGACATCTAGAAAAAGGACAGAAAATGAAAGCCAGAGCTCAAAAATGGGAAGAAATCATAAAGATTAGAGCAGAAATTAATTCAACTAACATGAAGAAAACAGTTCAAAGAATCCACAAATGAAAAAGTTGGCTCTTTGAAAAACTAAATAAAGTTGATAAGCCTCTAGCCAACCTCATCAAAAAGAGGAAAGAAAAAATTCAAATATAAGCAATAAGAAATGAAAAGGGTGAAATCACCACAGACCCAGCAGAAATCCAGAAGATATTCAATAGCTACTTTGAGAATATTTATGATCACAGAATAGAAGACACAGAAGAAATGGACAGATTCCTAGAAAGGTACAAATTACCAAAACTGAACCAAGAAGATACAACAACTCTCAATAATCCAATAGCAGCCAATGAAATATGAAATGTAACAAAAAGCCTACCAACAAAGAAAATTCCAGGTTCTCATGGATTCACAGCTGAATTCCACAAGAAATTTATAGAATATATAATCCCCACACTCCTCAAACTCTTCAATGAAATTGAAAAGAAAGCAGTCCTCCCAAAATCATTTCAGGAGACAAGTATTATGCTGATTCCAAAACAAAGGAAAGACACAACTAAAAAGGAGAACTACAGGCCAATCTCCCTCATAAACATAGACGCAAAAATCCTCAATAAAAACCAAGGAAATAGAATACAGCAAATCATCAAGAAGATCATACACCATAACCAGGCAGGATTCATCGCAGGGATACAAGGATGGCTCAATATTCAAAAATCTATAAATATACTACACTATATTAATAGACTGAAACCCACAGGATCATCTCAATTGATGCAAAGAAAGCTTTTGACAAAGTCAAACACACATTCATGTTCAAAGTCCTACAGAAAATTGGAATAGATGGACTCTACCTTAACTTGATAAAAGCCATCTATGACAACCCAAAAGCTCATATAATCCTAAATGGGGAAAAACTGAAATCTTTTACTCTTAAGTCAGGTACAAGACAAGGATGCCCTCTATCACCCGTCCTATTCAATATAGTTTTGGAATCATTAGCAACAGCCATTAGAAAAAAGGGAGAAATAAAAGGAATAAGAATAGGTAAAGAAGAAGTTAAATTATCACTATTTGCAGATGACATGATACTTTACTTGGAAGACCCCAAAAATTTCACCAAGAAACTACTAGAACTGATGCGGAAATTCAGTAGCATAGCAGGATAAAAAGTCAGTGCTCAAAAGTCAATAGCATTCCTCGACACTGATAACAAGCACACTGAAAGGGAAACAATAGAAACAATACCTTTTACAATAGTGTCGTGGAAAATGAAATACCTTGGAATTCATTTAAGCAAGAAAATAAAAAATCGCTTCACAGAACATTGCAATACCCTAAGAAAAGAGATTATAGAGACTTTCAGAAAACAGAAAAATATTCCATACTCCCAGATAGGAAGGACCAATATCGTAAAGATGGCCATACTCCCAAAATCCCTATACAGATTTAATGCAATCCCCATCAAACTGCCACCAACATACTTCCCAGACCTAGAGAAATCATTCCGAAAATTTATTTGAAACCACAAAAGACCTAGAACAGCAAAAGGCAATCTTGGCCAATAAAGACAAGGCAGGAGGCATCACAATTCCTGACTTGAAATTATACTACAAAGCCACTATGATAAAATCAACATGGTCCTGGCAACAAAATCGACCTGAAGATCAATGGAATAGATGAGAAGATGCAGAGGCATCTACAAACACACTCAGCCATCTGTTCTTCAACAAAGGGGCCAAACAAACTTACTAGAAGAGAGATGCCTCTTTAACAAATGGTGCTGGAAAACTTGGCTTTCTACATGCCGAAAACTGAAACTTGAACCAGCTCTATCACCATGCACTAAGCTAAAGTCAAAACGGATTAAAGATCTAAACATTAAAACAGAAACATGCAATCTCCTCAAGAAAGTAGGAGGAACTCTTGAAGACATAGTGGTAGGTAAACAGTTCATGAACAAACATATATTTGCACTGGAAACACTTGAAAGAATCAACAACTGGAATCAATTCTTCTTGAGGAGTTTCTGCACGTCAAAAGAAATTGTTAACAAAGTGAAAAGACAACCCACAAATTTTGAAAAAATCCTAACTAATACGCAATCAGACAAAGGTCTGCTGTCTAGAATATATAAAGAACTAAGATATAACAGGGCCTTCAAATTTAAACACCTAATTCAGAAATAGGCATCTGAGATGAATACACATTTCTCAGAGGACAAGATTAAAGAAGCGAATAAATATGTGTAAAAATGCTCCACATCGCTAGCCATCCATGACATGCAAATAAAAAGAACACTGAGATACCATCCCACTCCAGAAAGAATGGCTATCATAAGGAAATCAACCAACAACTAATGTTGGAGAGGTTGTGGGGGAAAGGGAACACTTCTCCACTGCTGGTGGGAATGTAGACTGGTACAACCATTGTGGACATCAGTATGGAGACTCCTCAAAAGAGTAGGACTAGAAATCCCATTCAAGCCAGCTATCCCCCTACTGGGAATTTTCCCAGAGGAACTGAAAACATTATACATAGTGATATATGTGTTCCTATGTTTATAGCAGCCCAATTTGTGAAAGGGAAATCTTGAAAACATCCAAGATGTCCATCACATGAGGAATGGTTGAAAAAGATGTGGTGTTTCTATATAATGGAGTATTACTCAGATATAAAGAATAATAAACTTGAAGCATTTATATTGAAGTGGATGCCACTTGAACCTATACTCGTATGTGAAATACACCAGACACACATGTGCAAATATCGTATAGTCTCCCTAGTATAAGAAGTCAAAAGTTGAAATACAAATAGAAATGTACAACAACAACTAAAAAGAATTGAGTCAGACAGTTAGGGCAAACTGAACGACATATGCTGCAGGGTCCTAATCAGCTTTCCTTATGGATGATTAACAACTTAAGTTCACAGATCGAAATTGGAGAAATAGAAGAGCTGCAAGGCCAGCTAACATTTTGGCCCTAGCCTTTCAAGGTCAGCGAAGACTCAGGAAGACATAGTGAACCTGTATTGTAATATCATGAAATTCAGTTGTGCCCCAAATGTTCTGAACAAGGAGATTATGGAGCCACAGAGCAAGGAGATCAATGATCTATAGTATACCTGGGGAGAGTCACATGGAGAGAAAACTTTCTCTCAGGCTCTCACAGAGAGCAAACTGGTCAAGTATGGCCGTGACTCATCCACATTGATGACACAGACAAAGGATCCACAGGGTAAGGTACAGGATAACAAGATAAACCCTGAGGGGACTTCACTGACCTTATCAGAAACAAAAGCTACATCTTTTGGTATATAGGTCTTGTTCTATCTCAGTCTTAACCATCCAGCAGAAAAATATAAAAATGAGGTATATAATGTGGGGCCATAATAATAAGTTGAGCTGTAAACTGCTACAGTCAACAACTTCTTCAGATAACTCACCATTGTTGTGGAATGCTGGACTGTGTAGGACTGTGTTGTCGAGTTCAAGCACCTAAGTTAGTTGAACAACAATGGAGTGCCCGTCTTTGACAGGTGTAGAGCAAGGAAGGGGTATAGAAATGAAGAATCAAGATGTGTGTGTATGGACAGTACAGTTGGGATAGATAACGCTGTGCTTCTACATAATTCTATGAAAGGCAAGATTTGCACTAATGGTGGTTAGACAGGATATTATGTCCACTTCTAGTACTATGGACAACCACTAGGAGAATATCAAGGTAGAAAGTATTAATTATTGAATCTTTGATGTAATTCAGGCATAAAAAATAAGACACACAAACAGCTACACTCTCTTAATTCACTGATTAGAGACATCTGCTATAATAATGTCAGTAAGTATAATATCATGTATGCACCTTTTGCAATACCAAAACATTATGAAAACTGTTTGCAATGTATTAATTTATCAAATATGTCCTGTTAATTTGTTTAGAAACTGTCTCATTGCTATTTGTTCTTCAATAAAATAAATTTTAAAAAAGAAAATTAGAATAGATGGCCTTTACCTCAATCTTATAAAAACCGTCTATGACACAGCAACAGCTAACATTATACTACAGGGTCAAAAAACTGAAAGCTTTCACTCTAAAATCTTGAGCAAGACAAGGATGTCCACTGTCACAACTCCTATCTAATATAGCTTTGAAAACATTAGCTAGAGAAATTAGACACAGGAAAAAAATAAAAGAAAAAATGATAAGAAAGGAAGAAGTTAAATTATCATTATTTTCAGATGACATGATACTCTACAAAGACCCCAAAAACTTCATCCAGGGGCGGGGGAGATGGCTCAGTGGAATAAGTGCTTGCCTGGCAAGTGGAAGACCCTGAGTTCAATCCCCGGTTCCACCAAAAAAAAAAAAAAAAAAAAAAGCTCCAAAAACTTGTAGATTTGATATTCAAATTCAATTGTAGTGGTACACAAAGTCAGCACTCAATAATCAATAGCCAAAAAAAATCAATAGCCTTCCTATACACAAGCAAAAACCCACAGAGAGAGAACTGAGGGAAAGCACACCCTTTACAATTGCATCTAAAATAATAAAAGGAATGCATCTAATAAAGAATGGAAAAGAGCTGAATAGTGAAAATTATCTGACCCTAAAAAGAGATTGAAGAGTATATCAGAAAATGAAAAGCTATTCCCTGGTCTTGGATAGGAAAAACCAATATAGTGAACATGGTCATAATCTCAAAACTGCTATACAGATTTAATCTAATACCATTAAAATACCATTAGCATTCCTCACAGATCTAAAGCAGATATTCCTAAAATTCATTTAGAAGCAGAAAAGACCTAGAGTAGTAAAAGCAATTATGGATATCAAGAGCAAGTTGAGGGGATCACAATCTCAAGTGTGAAATTATACTACAAAGCTACTGTGACAAAATCAACATGGTATTGGAAAAAAAAAATAGCCTGAGTAACAGTGAAACAGAATAAAAGATACAGACACAAACACACTCAGCAACCTTACCTCTAACAAATAAGCCAAACATGTTCACTGGAAGAAAGATAGCACCTTAATAAATGGTGTAGGAGACACTGGCTTTCCACACGCCAGAAACTAAAACTAGATCCATCTATATCACAATGCACTAAACTAAAGCAAAATGGAGCAAAGATCTAAATATTAAAACAGAAACACTATACTTACTAGAAAGAAAATAGACAGAAATTTTGAAAAATAGGTGTAGGGAGACACTTCATGAACAAAACCCAGACAGCATGGGAAATACTACAGAGAATTAACAAATAAGATCTCACCTTATTAAAAAGCTTTTGCACAATGAAAGAAATGATCAGAGTGAAGACAGTGCACAGAGTGTGAAAAAATTATAGTCTGTTGTCCCGCACACCAAGGACTTTTAGCTAGAACATATAAAAAACTGAAAATAATCAGAACCCCAAGTTCAAAGACCCAGTCAAAAATGAACATATGAGATGAATACCCACTTCTCAGGGGAACAAATACGATTAGCAAATAAATGTATGAAAAAATGTTCAACATCACTGATCATTCAATAAATGCAAATTAAAATAATAGTGAGATTCCAACTCATCCCAGAAAGAATGGCTATCATCAAGAAGTCAGCCAATAACAAATGCTTGAGGGGCTATAGGGAAAAGGAACCATTCTCCACTGTTGGTGGGAGTGTACATGGTACAACCACTGTGGGAAAGTCCTGAGTTCGATTCCCAGAACAAAAAAAAAAAAAAACTAGAATTACAGGTCTCATTCACAGAAGAGTTAAAAACCTCATACCATAGCAATATACATGCACCCATGTTTATAGCGGTTCAACTTGCAGTAGCTAAGTCTTAAAAGCAACCCAATGCCTATCAACTGAAGAACAAATTTTTTTCCATAAATTGATTGAAGAACAAATAGCAATGAGACAGTTTTAAATCAAATTAGTAGAACAGATTCAATAATTAATACATTGCTTATTGTTTTCTTAGTGGTTATACCTGTACAAGGTGCAGACATGATATTCTATTTACAAACACTATTAGAACAGATCTCTCTGTTCATTGAATTAAGAGAATGTAGCTGTATACCTACCTTTTTTTTAAAGCTGATTTATAGTACAGTTTCAAGAGAATAGATTTTTTTATTTTTTTTTAATATAATGGTGTCAGTCATAAAGAAGGAAAAACTTAAGACTTTTATAGGTAAACGGATGCAAGTCAAGACCATGCTCATAAGTGAAATAAATCAGACTCACATGTGTAAACATCATACTGTCTCACTAGTGGGAGAAACTGAGTGAATCATAAGCTTCAAAATGTACAACAGATATTGTCAATTGGGAAGGAACTGTTCAAAAGAAAAGAGAAACTGTGACGGAGGAAAAAGGAAAAGCAAGAAGGAAAAAGGAAGCCCCTTTTTCTAACTAGTTCCTTGTTAGAACCAACTTCCGAGCCAAATGAAGACACTGAGAAAATCTGTTCAACTATGGGATAAAGGAGATAGAAAGGTGCTATAGTGACCAACATGTGATGCCTAGAACACCTGACAGCGAGAAGGGTTGAATCAACAAAAGAAAGTCCGTGGCCTCTGCTTCCAGTTTGCTGAAACTCACCGCTAACTGCACTGATGTCATGTTTTGGGTTTGGGTCTGTGGCATCACTTTAGCCCACCCTATCTTAGATGCATGTGTCTTCATGTTGACCTACAACTTTACTAGGAAGAGTGTTTAGTGAAAAATAAAAACAGGCCAGCCAAATAGCTCAGGGGATTAAAGCGCTTGCTTAGGCAGACACGGACCGGGTTTGATCCCTGAATGCTATGCTGGCTCCACCCCTGGGGCATGCTGAAAAAGCAACTAAGATTGGGCATGGGGGGCATGCCTGTAATCCCAGAGGTTTGGGAGGCTGAAAACAAGAGGATCGCTACAAGTCCAATCTGTGTAGTGAGACCATGTAGACCCTGTACTAAATACATTAAAAAAAGAAAAAGAAAATATCCCCTATATATGAACAGAATTTTGAAACAGTATTTAATTTATTTAACATTAAATATGGCATGTGAGGAATAATTGCAAATATTTCAATTCAGACAAGGGCTGTCTTTTAAATTTAGATCTTAAATTCTTCAGTATGCCTTAATTTGGATCAAAATCCGTTGCCAGCATTGAAGCTTTTTGTTGATTAGTGCCCTTTCTTGAAAGATGAGATTCTGAACAAGTAACAGAATTCATGGCAGCTTTCAACTATGTAATATGCCTGGTCCCAAGGCCTTAAAATATTCTTGTCATCCTGTCACACTTGTTAAATTAACATCTCTGTGGCGTGATAAAAGGCAGAGATTCCACTGAAAACTTCACCTAATCTGACTCCCGGCATGTGCCAGTCTATTAGTCTGTGGCAGTTCATTATGTAAGAATTGGGTCATGCAAAGGAAAGAGGTCAGTGTCAGGATAGTTACAGAATTAATGGAGTGAAGATGAGCCTCTTATTCCTTCGCTCCTGTAATTTTTGCACAGATAGAGAAATTAAAATTTCCAAATAAGTAGCTACTGTATTAGTGTACTAAGAACCCAAATGCTTTCTTTACAACCAAAAGCCTGTGGAAATATACCATATTAGGACGGGTGCTTCAGGGAATTTTTATAATATCTGATAGTTATTCCTTTGCAACTCTCCGATATGAACCCAAATGTAAGTGCTATGATTGAATGTTTGTTAGTATATCGCAGATAACTAACATTACTTTGATTTAGTTAGGCACATTTATAGTAACTCTTCCTCAGTTATCATTTGCTAGCCCTTTGGCAGATATAAAAAAGCTAAAACCTAACATACCTTAAGTGTGTCTATTGTCACCTTTACAAGGATTTTTCAATGGAAAATTTTCATTTGTGGTACATAACAATCCTGTATGGCCATTTCAGTAGAGACAGAGTCATTGTCCTCATTTCAGAGATTAAAAATCAATGTCAAGAGCTGGGTGTGGTGGCACATGCCTGTAATCCCAGAACTCAGGAGGCGGAGGCAAGAGGATTGCTTTGAGTTTGAGGCCAGTCTGGGCTACATAGTTGAAGGGTAGCCTGAACTGTATAGTGAGACCCTATGCCAAAAGACAAAAAAAAGTAAATAAATAAATAAATTTCAAGTAATTTGCCTAAGGTCATAGTTAGTAAATTGTAGATCTGGGACCCAAATATATTTTAATCATTTAAATAATGTATATACCTATAGCTATTGCAAAAGATTCATCAAAATACTGTTCTAAACCTTATTGGGGGGAAAAGAAAAAAAGAAACCTCTTGGAAAAGGGCAGACAATAGATAAGATACAGTTGCATGAATGAAATAATAGCACATGTATCAAGTTATAAAGCAAAAAGGATCTTTTGTGCTCCTTTCCAATATAAAAGGAAAACCTTCTCAGAAGAGTTGGAATGTAAACTGTTGTAACTCAAAAAAGAAGACAATGAGGCAAACGTCCAAAAAGAAAGTAGCACTTTATTTTAGCTGGTACCCAGCGGTGGACTCTCTGCAAGGTTGCAAAGAGGGGTGCTGAGGCAAGGCAGATAGGGGTTTTTAAGCTCAAAAGCCACAAAGCAGGGTGGGGGTGGGTACCTAGGACAGGGCACTTGGCAGGGTCAAAAGTGTCTGCTTCTGACCATATTTGGTACATAGTGATGCGGATGTTCATTAAGGTGGGGTGCAGGTGGGGAGCTGGCGCATACAGAACAGGACCACAGCATATGGGAAAGCCAGAGGAGGTCACAGCTAGGGCAAAGATGGAGTCACTTTGGGCAGGTTACAACATTAAACCACAAAGTGAGCGGTCAACCTGGGCATGAGAGAAGTTCAGCAGGGGGTCAGGAATCAATCAAGGCAATCGAAAGAACAAAGGGTTACATTTTTGTAACAGGTAGGTACAATTTTAGAACAAGCAATTGCAATTTGTATTAATCACAGATTAATCACTGATTGGACATATTGTGTGGTGTGGTGATTTAATAATAAATAGTTATCATGGAAACTTACTGAGCTATACAGCAACACAGCACTGACATTACTGAGTTATGACAACACAATGGTGGTTGGATGTAAAATGGAGTTATATATTTAATGATTAACAGTTGTGGTGGAAACTTACTGAGTCTTTTGACTACACAGTGGTATCTGGATACAAAATAGAGTTACATAGGTTATAACAGAAACATACAGAGTTGTATAAGAAAATAGCTGTTCTAGTTACAAAATGGTTACACAGGTTATAACATAAACCACACCTTTGTGTATCTCTAAAACATGGAGAGGCAGTGGAGAAAAGCTTGGAATCCAAGGGAATGGCCATCCAGATGGAACAGTAGAATCAAGATTCTGCCTGAGGGTTGTGAGATGCTTCCCAGGCAGATTGAAGCGCCATGCGGGGTAGTTTATCTCACACTGGAGAGTAGCAAGCATTGTAGACAAAGAAGAGAGAAAATAATAGGGAGCTTTGTGTCAGAAAAAGATCAGGGCCTGGGTTCAGTAGTTATTTAGAAACCACACAGAGCTGAAGTAACTGCAAAGATAATCCCACAACGTGGGGATGAAAGACAGCCCAGGTCGGGTAACCATGGTACATACCACTAAGACATTAAAAGAGAAAAGATGATTTAAGATGATTTTCCTTCACTGGAGCAATATTGGGAAATACAAAAGACAAAGGTGATTCCAGAGATACCTGTATGAAAGTGGTGGCACTGACTGAATTGGGAAGTTAGTTTGTGGGCCTTGAAATTTGAGAGTAAAACAGATACCCCTAGAAAACTGATTTCCCTTTTACTGCTGAAAGAAGGCTATGTCCTCATTTGAAGTTTCTTTACATTTAACACAAAGAAATGATTAAATTGTGATTGCTTTAACCTTTTATGAAAATCTTACTTTTTACTATGTCCTTCAGCTGTGATCCTAGGGCATAGTTTTAGAATTTTACAATTCACAAGAGTCAGTGACTTTAGAAGATACAAGAATCTAGTTGCTCTAGGAAGAATTTTATTTCTAAGAATCCTTTAAAAGCAAGGAAGGAAATCACAGGTAGCAAGGTGTAGCAAGCTCTGGCATTAGGATGTAGAACCTTTACATTTTCACCACATAGTTCTGGGAAGATATTCTTTTTTTTTTTTTGGCAGACTCAGGGATTGAACTTAGGCCCTTGCACTTGCCAAGGAAGCGCTTATTCCACTGAGCCATTTCCCCAGCTCTGGGGAGACGTTACGGTCATCGCCATTAATAAAGAATTTTAACAGGTAGGGATGGCGCTTTGGTGATGGAGAAGAAGGTCACATGTGGACAAGACAGAATTCAAACCAAGGTCATCTCTAAATTTAGTGTTCTGCAAATGGATGCAGTTCTTCTCTAAACATATGTTTAAAAAGAAAAGAATCTGCTATACAGTGTCCTAATGTCTGTTGTACCTTTTGAATCTTATTTATTATTTCAGGTTTTTTTACACTAGGGAGGCAATAGGATGTGTACAAATTCTGACTTATTTCACTTATGAGCATGGTCTCTAGTTGCATCTATTTACCTATAAAAGCCTCCAGTTTGTCTTTCTATAATTTATACCTAGGTAATACTCATTTATACAACTGGCATGAGGAAAAGGAAAAAAGAAAGAAGGAAAGGGAAATATATATATGTATATTATATAGTATTATATAACACACACACAAGGTAGCTAAGAATTGAACTACTAATTCCTACTGGTATATTGAAAGAAACACTTCATGCTTATCTTTTTGATTAATTTACATGCTTATATTTGATAAACTGAACAACTACTTTGAAGATAACAATGTGCAATATAATTACCATTATTGATTTCCTATCATCTAACTTTGAAATTCTACATCATTTTTAATATTTAACCCCTTTTCAGAAAAAAAACACAATGTATACCTCTCATTAAACTTCCTATACCTTAAAAATAAAGTCTTTATAAAAACTAAAAGGAGAAAGAAAAGGATGCCATTGGCTCTGAACAATAAACACATATGTGGGAAACAGGAATAATTTTGAAGTAAAATAATAAAGTATAAGTATAGATAAATAAATATTGCATTTTAAAATGTTAAAAAAAGATGTATAAAAGCAACATGTATCACTCAGAGCAGCATAAAATTTCACTTAATCTGTTATATGTTAACAGAATCCAAAAATTATTTTGTATTCTGCCTTAACATTAGGAGCACTTCCTGGGGTTCAAAAAAATATTAAAGTGGATAACAAAATGTTTTAAATCTGAAAACATAATACTGTATTTTTCACATTATTTAGAAATTGAGTGTCATTATTTCTTCATCTAAGAATGTCGAAGGCTGTGTTTTGCCTCTCTTCAGGGTAACATGCTGTTCTTCAGCATTTATCTCAGGGCAGGCCCATCATTATCTCAGAGCTTAGTCATGAAGTTCCAGAACTGAAACTCAGGAAATAGTCCATATAAATGAATGGTTAACTCATACAGCACTGCAGAAAACAAGATGTTTCTCTCCAATGGATGAATCATAATGTAATACTGGAGACCTTCTTCCCAAAGATCTCAACTCCTTTTAAATGTGCAATTTTCAAATAATCTAATAAACACTGAAGGCTTCCATCAGGGTTGGGCTGGGGAGAGTAAATAGTTCAAAGTAAAGTGCTTCACTGGGAAGGGAGTGTATTTCAGTGGTCCTAGCTTTCGCGACTATCAGAATCACTTATGAAGCTCTCCAAAACTTGCACCTTGGGCTTCTTTGTCCTCAAAACATTCCCCAAGTGCATGGTTGAGACTGAGAATTCTGAGAACAATATCCAAACAGTTAGGGGCCAGCCAAATAGCTTAATGGATTAAAGTGCATGCAAGCAGGGGCAGGGGCAGGGGGTTCAACCCCAAGGCCTGCTGTGCTGGCCCTGCCCCAGAGGCATGCTGAGGAGTCAATATGCTGGGTATAGTGCTGCGCGCCTATAATCCCAGCTCTTGGGAGGCTGTATACAAGCAGATCACTATGAGTCTGATCTAGTGGTGAGCCCCTGAATACCCTTAGACCCTTCCCTAAAATACAAATATGCATGTATATAATTGTTGGTAGGCTTTCTCTGAAAGGAACAGTTAAGGTATTTCAGAACAAGAAAAGCAGTGCTCCCTGATTCCGGGGAACTTGACCATGAAGAAGAGCTGCCCCAACTTCATCATTCCACAAGACAACTGTCATTCCTCAATTCGCACACCTCCAGGCTCTCCCACTTTAGGCAGCTGCAACAAATTCCAAGCATATTTCCAATGCAAGGTGACTGACCTTCAAGTCTAAATCTCCAGTTCCCTCCTAACGTTTAATTGTTCTGTCTGCTTTAACTTTCCATTTGGCCTATATTAGTCAGCTGGTGTGGTTTAAACATTTATAGATAGAAAGCTCACATATGATTCAAATTTTATTGTAATCAAATGTTAACAAAGTTGTCCATGTAACCGAATGTTAGACTACTATACAAACTAGAGAATAGTTACTATGAATGAACCTTGGCTTTTTTTTCTTTAAAAAATGGTAATAGAACTGGCAATAGTAATACACATCTATAATTGCAGATTCTGGGAGCTGAGGCGGAAAAATCAAAAGTTAGAGCCCAACCTGTGCAATTTAGTGACTTAGTGAGACCCTGTCTCAAAGTTAATAATTAAAAAGGGCTAGGGACATCAGTGTGAAGATCCTGATTATAATTCCATGAAAGAAAGAAAATGAGAGAGAGAGAGAGAGAGGCAAGAGGGAGAAAGAGGGAGGGAGGGTGTTACCATGAGTAAATGGGGTCCCAGAAGAAGCTTCCAGATTATTATTCTCTATGAATGGAGAACAAAGAACTGGATGTGGCACATGACAGTAAGGAAAAAGTTAAATGAAGTTTAAAGGCCAAAAGCACTCTCAGAGTGAACCATCTCCCACAGCCAGAAAGGAAAATGGCACCAGCACGTCAGAGAATTGGGTTTAAGAATTTAAGATGTTGTGCCAGGTCTAGGATGCCTCCCATTGCCTCTTTCCAAATATGATTGACAGTATGATTGATAGAATGCTGAGTTATGAGAACTGTCTACAGCCTGTGTCCTTGCCCATAATTCACTCTGTTATAACTGTCTATACAAAATGGAGTGCAGATGTAGGACCCTTTAGTGAGCTCCAAGTGAAGAATTTCACTGTAAGCCTGCCAGCAGGTTTAGCTGGTATGTGACTTTGTTTGGGATTTCAGGATTTTTTTAGAACTCTTTGCTATTCTTATCTCTGTCTGTCTGTAGGTAGTGAGTTTTAGGACTAAAGTCAGGAGGGGTGAATGTAGGCTGTCCAGTTGAGGTGAGTGGAAGGGAGTGGTCTCATAGTCTCAATTATACTATCTACATAAGTGGGAAGAAAATGACAATGGAACTTAATATTCACTGATACTGTACTACAGCTGCACATTGTACTGAGAATACATTCATGCCCTTAATTTGTTCACATTCTAATACAAAATCAAGCATTTAACAAGTGTTTATCAAGTGAATGCAAAGATAGGTAAGCTATGGATACCCCATGCATTGAGGGATCTCACACAGTCTACATGAAAAGGCACTTTACAAACAAAACCTTGCCCTACAGTTTGGTCGGTGCCATACTACAAATATTTACAAAGTACCATAAGGATCACAGAAGAAAACAAACGTAAATGGGAACTGTCAGCACAGTTCTTACCAAGAAAGTGGCACTTAAACTAAAAGAAATGGAAGAGTAATCCAAGCAGAAATGTGATGTGCAAATCTCAGAAAAAACAAGCATGTGGCACCTTCAGGGAAGAATGAAGGCTGTATAGGCTCAGTGACTCACCCCCTGTCACCTCTCTTGCTATCACCCTTAACAACTTCAGCAGACCTGTACATATCAGTCTGACTATCTGGTTTCTTGGCTCCTTATTTCCAACGATTCCTCAGTTTTTCTGTGCTGTTACTCCCACACCATCCTAGCCTTGTCATTACAACTATGCTATGCCATGCTACTTTCAGATCTCAGTGTGCTGCATGCCTGTCATCCCAGAGCTCAGAAGACTGAGGCAGGAGGATCACTGTGAGTTGAAGACAAGGCTGAACTACAAGCAATACCCTGTGTAAAACCAAATACCCCCCAAAAAAGTTGCTCCTGGAAACCCTTACTCCATAAGTTCAATGTTTTTGGGGATCTGCCATCAATTAACAATCAACTACTTCTCCACTGTCTCCCTACCCACATCACTTATTTTTCTCCTTATGTCTATTACTTGTGTACAAAAAGACACAACCCTCTTGTCCTGCCTCTACCTATTTGATCAAGGGCCTAATTAAGCTCAGCTCTGTACCTATTCCATACTATGAGTTGAACAAGACTGGCAAAAAACTCTAAAGCTTGTTCACTACTCCTTCTACTTCACTTCTGTGACCACTGATCTCAGAAGAAATCATTACCTTCCCAGGGCTTTCATGACCACTGTTCCTAGAATATTTTTCCCACATATATTTAATGGTTTGATACTTTAACTTATTATAACTTTTGCTTATCTATCACCTTCTGACAGAAGACTTCTCTAACCACCCTACCTAATACAGTCCATCTGCCCTAGCCTGTCTCAGTCTATCCTTTCACTTTGCTTTACTTTTCTTTATTCCACTTCTTATGAGGATTTATCTTCATCATTTCCACTAGAGTCCACATACAACAGCTGCATTTGTCATCTCTCTATTCTGTGCTCATATGTCTGTCACATGATGAGGGAGATGGTTAATGTTATGTGTCAAGTAGACTGGGTCATGGGATGCCTTGCTCTTTGGTTGAACATTGTAGAGGACATGTCTGTTAGGGTCTTTCTGATGAGATTAACCTTTAAATCAATGGGCTTGATAATGTTGATTTCCTTCCCCAATATGAGTTGACTGCAATCTATCCATTAACATCTTGAATATAACCAAAAGACAGTAAGGGAGAGTTCACTCCCTTCGACTCACTCTCTTCAAGATGGGACATCATCCTCTCTTGTCTTCAGACTTAAGCACAGACTGAAATGTACATTATTTGATCTCTTGGGTCCCCAGAATTCTCACTACAGATCTTGGGGCTTCTTAACCTCCACTAACAAATAATGCAATTTTTATAATAGAGATGGGTAAAGTAGATGGATACATAGATAGAGCACTGTACAATACATCTGGGGTTGTGTTCAGCTGGCAAAGTCAGCAATACACTTCACTGTCCTCCCTCAGAGGTCTATCAACTCGTTAGCATTATGTCATAACTGAGCTCAAAAGAGTCTTGACTGTTTTTTCACTTTCACCAGATATCATATTGGTCCATCACATTAATGACATTATGTTTATCAGGCCTAGTGAACAAGAAGTCACATCTACTCTACACATACTGCAAAACATCTGTACCTAATCTAGATACCTACCCTAGATATACTGGTAAGATATTTGCATATCAGAGTTATTATTGGGAAATAAATCCAACAAGAATTTAAGGCCTCAATGAAATTTGTAGGATTTCAGTAATGTTGAACATAGAAAGACAACCTTTAAAAGATAAAAGATAAGTGGCATCTGGCCCCTCCCATAAGCAAGAGAAAGTTACAATATCTAGTGGGCTTATTAGGGTTTGGGGATAGGGGAAGATATTTCTTCTTTGAGTGCATTTTCCAACCTATTTACCAATGATTCAAAGGGCTATTAGTTTTGAGGGGGCCCCAGAACAAGAAAAGGCTTTGCTATAGGTCTAGAATGCTATACCAGGTGGTTTTGCCTCTTGAAAATACATATGATCCAGCTTATCCAAGGGTGCTCATTGTTAATGGCAGATAGAAAGGTGTTATGGCTTGTATCAAGATGTGCCCCAAAGCTTCATGCAGTCATTCAGGTGGTTTCTAGAGTTTGTAATTAGTTAATTCATCATCCAGTGCTGGGAATTTGGATGTAAGTGCTACACCTGCCTTGGTGTGGGAAATCTGCATTACAATGTAGAGCAAAGAGGCTTGCTAGCTGCTGCAGCCATAGCTCCTCCTTTTGTTGTTTTCTGCCAACATGAAAGGTCGCCCTCTTCCATGTGCCTCTCTGCCTTAGAACCAGCCAAGTATGGGCTGAAACCTCCACTATGAGCTAAATAACGTTTCTTCCCTTAATTTTGGGTATTGGATATTTTGTCCCAGCAATGAGAGAAAAGTAAGAGACAGAAGGTTGATTGAAGCCTTGTGCAGGCCTCTATATGTGAACTACTGTACAGGCCCTTTGCATTTCAGAGCAAAGCCTAGTCTTTATTCTTCAGGTAATGAGTCTTCTTCAGAGAAATAGCTCTTGGCTTGGGCTAAACTTTAAAGAGTCTAAACTCTTCAATGGGTTACCAAGTTACCATGTGATCTGAACTGACTGTCATAAACAGTGTTATCTAATCTAACAAGCAATAAAGCTAGCATGCATAGTGATGAATGAAATTTTAATATATGATTTTTATATAATGGAAATTTTAATAATATAATGTATATGAGATTGAGCCTGAACAAGCACCAAAGGAACAAGTAAGTTACATGAAGACATGGCTCAATGCCCATGGTTTCCAACTCCTGCTACATTGCCTTCTCTCTCTCTCTCTCTTAATCTGCATTTATAGGCTCATGGAGAGTTTGCTACACCTGTTGACAAGAAAAGAAGACTCAATTTACAGACAGGTTTGCACAATATATTCCTCATCATCCTGAAGCAGATGGTTTAATAAAACACTGAAATGGCCTTTTGTATTCTCAGTTACAGTGCCAAGTAGGTGGCACTACCATGCAGGGCTTGTATAACATTCTCCAGAATGCATCCAGTTATGAATCAGCATCCAATTTATAGTGCTGTTAGTTCCACAGACAAAATCTGAGTACCTAAGTACCCATTCCTAAATAGTAATGCCACTACTCTGCAGTACGTAGAGACATGTTAGTCAAACTTTGCTTCTTGTTCCCACAATAATCATTGTCTTTGGCCTTAGAAGTCTTAGCTCCTGAAAGAGCAGTTCTCATCTAGAGAGGCAGCAATGATTCCAGTGAACTAGAAGGTAAAATTGCTGCCCAGCCTCTTTGTCACCCATGCCTTTGAATCACACTGTATGATTCAGGACAGTGGAAAACACACAATCTAATATGGATAGGACCACTAATGGCCCAGTCCTTTCGGGAATAAAGGTTTATATCACTCTATCAAGGAAAGAACCATATCCAATTAAAATCTTTGCTTAAGTTAAAACAAATGTACAATAGTTAGTAGAATTAAGCAGTTATAAATACCAGCTATAACCATGTTATAGAAGTAAGGACTATAGCTGTCATGACTATTTCCTCTTTATTTGGTTATGTGTTTGCATAAGTGTCTGTATAAATATACATGTATATGTTTCTATATTTATTTAGCTATAAAGTAAATATCTGTCTTTTCCCCTTATTCATTTATTGTGCAGTATAAGATGCACTAACTTCATATCACAGTATTTAATTATTGCTATTTTTGTACCATACTATTTGAATTAAGGAACATCAAGGGCAAGAATAAACATCACTCAACATGGAAACAAAGCTTTTATAAATAGGAAGGTGAAGAGAGATTGAAGGGACTGGAGAAAACAAAAAGAGTAAACATCACTTAAAAACTCTACCTCCTCCTCTTCTGGAAAGGAGCAAGTATATTTTTGATTGATGCAGGATAGTTTTTATGGTAGGGAGACACACTACCTGGACATTACCTTTATTTGGTGATTAAGAATGGTTTAAGGAGATTCCTAAGGGGTAGACTTGAATGATTAATTTTATGTCAACTGGACTGGGTCACAGAATACCCATGAATTTGATTAAACACTATTCAGAGTATGCCTTTGGGAGTTTGTCAGGATCATATTGACTTTTGGAGGGGGTGTTTTGAGACGGGATCTCACTATGTATCCCAGGCTGGCCTCAAATTCACGATAATCCTCCCATCTCAGCCTCCTGAGTGCTGGAATTACAGATGTGCGCTACCACACCAAGCTCATACCAGCATTTAAATCTCCAGGATTGAGTAAAAGAATTGCCTTCACCAGTGTGTGTGGCCTCATTGAATCTACTGAGGGTGTGAGTAGAACCACAAGGTACAATAGCGAAATAGCTAGTTTCTTGAGCTGGACTATTAGTCTTCTGCTTTCAAACTCTGATTCACACTGGAACTTACATTTAGTTCTCAGCTTTTGGACTTAGACCAAAAATTAGACCATCAGTTCTCCTCATTCTCATGTCTCTAGGCCTGGGTCTGAACTAGACCTTCCGTCCTGATTTCTAGTTTTTTAACTATACATCTTAAGACTTTTCAGCCTCCACAGTGTGTGTGTGTGTGTGTGTGTGTGTGTGTGTGTGTGTGTGTGTTTGTTTGATTTCTCTGGAGAATTCAAAGTTATGCACTAAAAAGTCAATAAATGTCTACTTAATTAATTAATGGCTTTCCCAGAATGCACCTGGGAAGTTAGAATATGAAGCTAAAGAAACACTTTAAATAAACATCTCATTTAATCTTCATAGCCTTAGGTACTTTTATTATCCCTGTTCTATAAAGATGATCACTAAAGCTCAGTGAGATTAGCTAATTCTCTCAAGTCATGTTATTACAGTATTTTTAAAATTTTGTTCCTAAGTAACAATACCTTTCCTTGCTATTTCTGTTCTTTCAGATTGCCAATTAGTCAGTTAAGCAGCAAGAACATGCTAGACTTATCCTGAGTATAGACCAAAAAGAAAGTCGATACATTAAGCACTTGTATACCCATTTCCTGATATAGTTAACAATAGCCGAATTATGGAAATAGCCCAAATATCCATCAACTGATGAATGAATGGATAGTGAAAACATGATACACCACACACACACACACACACGCACGCACACACATGCACACGCACACACACACACAATGAAATACTAACTCAGGCACAAAGAAGAATGAAATGTCATTTGGAAAGATATAGATGGAACTAGAGATTATCACATTAAGTGAAACAGCCAGATGCAGAAAAAAAAGTGTTGCGTGCTTCCTCTTGTGTCTATTGAGGGTCAGGAAAGATGATGTGATATGAAAGCAGAAGGAAGTCTACTAGAGAAGCGCAGGGAAGAAAGGGGAAGAAAAGGAAAGAGAGGAGTGTTGATGGGTAGAAATGATACCCATTGTTCTATATAGCTAATAAAAAACAGAAAACAGAACATACTGGGTTTGCTAGTCTGAGCCCTAAGTGATTTCCTCTAAAGAAATAAAGAGACTGATCAAGCACAAATATCTTCCTGGGTTCAAAAAACATTAGTTCAAAAACCTGTGACACCTTTATATAATCCTTCCATTCTTTTAGTTCGGTAACTGCTTAAAATAGAAAAAAATAAATCAGAAAATCTGAATAACAATTAAGGACAAACTAAGAAAAATATTTCAATGAAGTGTTTCAAAATCACCCAATCCTTCTCAAACATGTGGAGTCCATCTTATTAGTAATATGGAAATTTTGTATTCTTCTGTCTCTGACAGTCTTAATTTAAAAATTAAAAGCCCTTACAGCTGTCTATATCAGAGGTTGCTCAGTCGTTTCTGTAAGAGCACACGTAGCAGAAATCTTAGGCTCTGTGGGCTCCATTGTCTCTGTTGCAATGGCCCCGCTCTACTGAGAGGACATGAAAAGAGCCACAGACAGTAATTTAATGGCAAACATGGCAGTGTTTAAAAAACACTACGTATCTAAAACTAGAAGGTGGACAGAATTTGTTGTGAGCGTGGTAGACCTTGCCTGGTAGACCTTTCCTGGTCCTTGATATAGAGTCTCAAATACCCCATTCCTAGTTTAGAAAACATAACAGAAAGATACAACCTTTATCCAATCAACTGAAAATCACTCATGGACGTGAATACTGGCACTAGTAGTGCAGCATACATTGAGAAAAGTTAGATGTTAGACATAGTTACAAGAATGTATCTCAAGTAAGGCCTATCATAAATGGATATGAAAGAAGTTGAGTCTTCCAATAATCAGAGAACTTGCAACAATAAGACAAGAGCACAAAATTTTGCTTGCCATCGTCTTTTTTCCCCAGAAGATTCCTAAACACTACTAGGTCATTCATATAAATCCCACACTGCCATAGACATCAACCTGCCCTTAAAGAACGCAGATTTGTTACTTTTCCCACAATTAGAGTAATTTGTGTACTGAAGTATAGATGTGAATTTCATAATAGTATTTACAATCACTTGTTAGGCTAGTCCTCATCATTTGCTCAGCTCTTTAAGACTGATTTATGCAACAAAAAGTCTTCAAAGCCAGAACTTTCAAGTTTACTAATCCAAGTTGAGCTTCAAATTATAATACATTGCACTGAGAAATCTACAGTGAAAAACCTGTGAGATTAAGACAACATCCAGTACCAATCTCTGAGCATCAACTTCCTCCAGGTACACAGTCCCCACAGTACTACGTAATCCCAACCACAAATCACCACTAAATGGTTTTTATTGATTTGCTAGGATCACTGCAACAAAATATCATAAATTGGAGTGTTTATACACAAAAAATGTATTGTCTCACAGTTCTGGAAGCTGGAATTTTGAGATAAGGCATCAATAGAGTTGTTTCCTCCTCAGGAACATGAGGGAGAATTTGTTCAGGGCCTCTCTTCTAGTTTCTAGTGGTTTGCTGATAATCTTTGACATTCTTTGACTTGTAAATGCACCATCCTGCTCTGCCTTCATTCACAAGATGCTCTCCCTGTGTACCTCTCTTTATGTGTCTAAATTCCCCTTTTCATAGGGACATTGGACTTACTGGATTAGAGCTCACTCTAAGGAATTCATTTTAAGTTAATAATATTCAAAGGCCTTATTTCCAAGCACGTTCGTATTCACAGGTATTTAAGGTTAAGACTTCAACTCATTTTGGGGAGAGGCAGGATTCAGCGCAGAATAGCTGTAAGGGCTCCCATGCTAGGCCAATAAAACTTTGTCATTTAAAAATAGAACCGAAAGAGTCCAGATAACTAAAGTGGTCATATGTAAATCTCAAGAGCTGTTGGCAGCTATGTTTTCTACCACATAGACATGTGTCAGCAGCATCAAGAGAGTGAGCAAAAGATAGATAACAGCAATGAAAACCAAAAACCATGGAGCTGAGGACAGCATTTGAGTGACTGTCGCCAACACACCTCCTTGTTCAAAGGCTTTCTTTCTCCCTTGTGTACCTCTGCAATTTTCAAGCGAGAATATTAACATTTTTAACATTTTTTACAATGAATCTTCAAATGTCTGTTATCCACTATACTGAACTAAAAGATTCCATGGTGAGATTGGGTTACAAGGAATGCTTCACAACATCAACAATTCTTATAGATATATATTCTGCCATACATAAGATAATGAGAAATCAGGATGTTATTGAATAAATCAATGCTTTAGTCAATAGAAATGAAAAAGTCACCAAGACATTAAGAGTATTAAGCATAAGAAAATTCCAGTCAGGGCTTTGATGATTAGTTGGAGATGATATATAATTTTGGAGTCTAATGACATACACTTTCTGTGTTGGATTTAAGGTATCATTAAATATCTCCTCCTGAACTCTCCTCCTATAGATTTGCTACATATTTCAAAATATATTTTACAGATATTTACTTTCTGGCTTTATCTGAAAACTTGTAAAACAGGAATCGTAGGGCATTATTTCTTTGAGAGGTGAGAAGACTACAGGAAAAGAATTTGTCTCAAGGGTAGAAAAAAATCTAAAGATCCATCAGATAACAGTGGTCACTACCAATATTCTTCAAACTCAGCCCCATGAAATCTGGGATACTGTGAAAAATGAAATCCAAGGAGAAGAGGGAATTTTGTCCCCCCAAAAAAACTTCCAGGGCCCATGTAGAGTGCGGATCAAGCTGATTATCAGTGCACATGTCTGGTGTGATTTGCATCTGAATTGCTCCCATTGAGTATACATGTTCAGAGGTGGGACTTTGGGAAGTGACTAGAACCTAAGGCTCTAACTTCATGAGTGGAGTGGTCTTTGGGTGGATTCATAGTTTAAGATATTATTGGGATGCAATGAAAACTTAGGAGGTGCAGCCTCATTGAAGGGCATGGGTCACGGGGTCATGACTTTGGCAATGACATCTTGTCCCTGGTCCTTTCTGTTCATGCTTTTTCTCACTCTCTGCTTCTCAACTGCCCTTAGGTGAGCAGCTTCACTAGACCACACCCTTCTGCTGTGATATTTCCTGCTTTACCTCAGGCCTCCATCAATGGAACCAGCTGACCACAGACAAAAACCTCTGAAACCATGAGGTAAGCTAAATCATTCTTCTTTGGGGTGGTTTTGCTCTGGTATTGGTTGACAGGGATGAAAGCTGACTAATATAGTGGTTTTGACAACAGCAGGCTGATACGATCCATTATTCACATCTAACAAAGCTACCTTGAGTAACCAGAAGATGACACTGGTAACATTGACACCAGTGGCTTCCTTAGTGGGGTGACATAATTGCCACTTTTGGTGGTGCTGCCATAATGAGCCAATGAAGAATAAAGTAGTACACCTGATGTGGTAGTTTGTAGTCATAACTGAAGCTACCTCCTAGTGATATTTGGAATTGTTTGAGTGGGATATGAGGACTGTGTCACCTATAAAATTGGAAGAAAAAAAAATCAGCCTATTTCTTTTATGACTATTATTATAATTTATTTTTTCTTCTGTGTTGGTTTAGCCCGGGAAATAAGAGTTCATGAAACAAATCAACATTTTTAAACAAATACTGAAATAAAATTTTATATATTTCAGCTATCATGTATGATTGGTGATTTTGCCAATTTCTAAATATTTTGATTGCACAAATAAACTATTATAGCATTTCATTCTTTCAACAAATCATGATAATATTTGCTAAAGTTTCATTTAAACAGTACCATCAGTTTCAAAAATAAAGGAATAGCCATCAAAAAATCTCCAGTGACAGGTTTTGACTTTTCATGACTGAAAGATTTGAGTGAAAAATTTGATATTCTGAATATAAACAAATATTAAATTTTTAATTTTAAGTGATGGGGTTTTTCATATTCTTAAATGTCATGTAAGTAAATTTTTTTTGGTTTTTATTTGTTTAATTAATTAATTAGTATAGAGTCTCGTAGTGATCCTCCTGTTTTAGCCTCTCCAATGTTGGCATTACAGATATGAGTCACCTTGCCTGGTTCCAGGGCCAGCATGGCATATGACACTGCGAATCAAACCTGGGTCCTTACCCTTGCCAGGCAGGTGTTTAGATAGCCGAGCTATCTCCCTAGCACCTTGTTTTGTTTTTTGACACAGTATTTCACTATGTCGTTCAGGCTGGGTTTGAACTCCTGGTCATCCTACTGCTTCACTGGAATTACAGGAGTGGAATTACAGGAGTGCACCACCAGACCTAACTTCATTCTAATTCCTCTTAAAATTGTGTGTATGTTAATAAACAAAACGTTGATTTTTTTACATGTAGCAGATACATATCTATAGGATTTTATAATACTTCAGATTGAAAGCAAGGTCCTGTTAATATGCTATAATCTTATTGCTACAAGGATTTAAGAAGCCTTCAACAATTATCTGGCTTAGGCCTGAATTCCCAATATAGAATCACTAAATTTTGATTTCTTAAGGAAATTCTACAGAACACAAACTCCACAGGGTTTAAAAGAAAGAACTTTTATTATGTTTTGTTTCACTTACACAGTAAGAAAAATAATTTGCAAAGCCAACTAAGTTTAGAAAACTATTGGTTAATATTAAACAGACTTTAAAACTGATTTTCAGACAATCTATTCTCCTAAAATATTTATCCTTTACACTTTGCCTACATTTCTAGTTTCAGGAGGGATTAAATTAACATCTGGAAGAAAATAGCATTCTTTGTCTAGACAAACAATGTGGCAGGTAGAGGGCCCAAAACATCCATAGGAAAGTGCTCATCTCCTTTGGACCTTACTTTCCTACTCACTGGAAAATGTGGACCAGACGTTTTGTGCATTGCCTCTGGAGAAGGCTTTCTCCCCTGCTTGTGCATTACTTTCATCTCCGCTTTGGCTGAAGAATTAAAGTCCTGTCAATCAACAACATCACATCTTCCAGTCTAATATGTCATGCACTATATTTATTATTACTATTTTGAGGTTTAAATAATTCAAGAAAGAGCTGCTAAGGGATTTCTGGGAAATCATGCGATTTTAAAAATGATTAAATTACAGTGAGATGAAGCATTCAAATCTTTTCTCTATTTAAGTTACAAAGTGATCATCACAATGACCTTTGAACAACCAAATAGCTTTTTGTGGGGCAAGTGAGAAAATCTGTGGACTTTTCTACTGGAAAAACACAATGTTGGGAGAAGCCAGTATACATTTTCTAAAATGTTCTTGTACTCAATTTCCTACCTCATAAGCATGACTTTTGTACATAGCAACACTTTTCAGTTGATTATCAACAACTACTTGCATGAACCACAGCACAAAAATGTGATTAGAAACTGTCAAGAAAAAAGTGCTTCCTATTTTTCAGCTTTATAAAAAAAGAAGGGGTATGCTGAAAGAATAATATATTTTTACATAGCCAGAGCTCTGCTGAGACAACTGAACCTAAAAACAGTGTTAAAATATTGTAACATCTTTTAAAACAAGTATTTTCTAAAATTATGTGTTTCATTATATAAATAGAACCTTAGAGCATCATATGTGGTAAGTAAAAACTGCCTCCAACTTTCTAAACCCTTCAACCCATCTAGAATATCAGAACGGACAAATCAACTAGGAAAAAAAAAATGCAGGGTCTAGCTAATTCCAAGAGGTAAATTGAAAAAAGAAATGAAAACTCAGAGATAATTTTTTAGCAAGTTAAAAGAAAAAGGGTTTAGAGAAGAAAATATAGTACAAAATAAGAGGGAGGAGAAAGACGGCAAAGAAAATAGAAAACAAATTGAACGGGATTAAAAGTAGATATACATGGTGCTAATTCTTTTTTCTTCCAAAACAAAACTAGCTTGAAAAAAAAAAAAAAAGTTTGCTAAGTTATGGAAAACACAATCTGTGATTACTCCAAAATTACAGAATTGAAACTTTCCTGTCACCAAAGTAGCACTTTTTGTTTCACAGTTGTATGCCCTGCCTAGCATCTCCAGAACGCAATGATCACCTGCTACCTCATCTGCTATCCTATTCCACAGAGCACTTCTGGTACTTCCTGCGCTGCCGCGCTGCTGTTCACAGCGAACCACGCTAAACAGGAGGGCTCGGATCGTTTGCAAGTGCAGCGTGAGGAGCAGAAGATTGCTGCTCTCCAGGCTGCGTGTGGAGAGAGAAGTTCTTTGCCACCGAGTAGCATCCGACTCAGGCCAGGATCATTCCTAGGTGCTAAAACCGTGGGCTGAAGCAGTGTTCCACAAGTATGTTATTAATTAAAGAAGAGAACTGTTATCCTCATGATGGAGAAATCTGAAAGTCACCATCATGACAAACATCTCACCAACAGTGGAGCCGCCTGACAGGGAGCTAAGTACCATTTTAGCCCAAAATACTTTAACCTAAATCTAATAGTGAAGAAACAATCAAACAAATACAGAAATGGGGACACTCTATGACAAGTGACCTGGACTTTTCAGTAAAGATAATAGCATGGAAAAAAAAATGAGAAAAAGCTCTGCTAAAAAAAAAAAAAAAGATGAAAGACACCCTATTCAAATGCTATGCATGATCCTAGACTAGTTTCTACAAAGAAACTATACAGCTACAAAACACACTTGAAGATAGTTGCAGAACTTTAAATGGAGGAGGTATGCTAAATGAGGCTACTGAGTTGTTATTACTCATTTTCTTAGTTGTGAAAAGATTTATTATGTAGGAGAGTGTCTTATTCTTAAGAGATTCAGATATATACTTGAATGCAAAAGGATGCCTACAATTTACTTTCTTTTTTAATTCTTAAAAATTATTTATTTATTTATTTATTTATATATTTATTCGGTATAGGGTCTCACTACACAGCTCTGACTGATAGTAATCCTCCTACCTCAGTCTCCGTAGTGCTGGGGTTACAGGTGTGCACCACCATGTGCCATTTCTGTGTCTGATCCTGAGTTCCAGGGCTGGCATGGCATGCTTCACTGGGCATAGAACACAGGATCTTGTACTTGACAGGCAGGTGCTTGTGCCATGGAGCTATCTCCCCAACCACTACAGTTTACTTTCAACCGGGCCCCTGGTCCAAGTGTGGTGGCACTGGCCTGTAATCTCAGCATTTGGGAAGCTAAGGCTCACTGTGAGTTCAAGGCCAGCCTGAAATGCGTAGCAACCACCTGTCTCAAGAAAAATAAAGGCCACCAAAAACGCGCGTGTGTGTGTATGTGTGTGTGTGTGTGTGTGTGTACTTAAATCCAAAGCGATGCAGTACCAATCTGTGAACTAGTTAGAAGGTATACAAGAGTTCAGTGTACTATTATAAAATTTTTGTAAGTTTAAAAATATTCTAAATATTCTAAATAGAAAACTGGGTGGTCTGAAAGTCATAGAACACTTGAAAATTGAATTTGGAATTTGTGTTTTAACCTTGGGCAAGTCACTCTAGATCTCTGAACATAAAGGATAATTAACATCACTGACCTACTCTATCCATAAGACTGTTAGAAGGATGAATATGGACATGGAGGGGATATCTGTGAACTATAAACACTCCAGCACTCTCACTCGCAGTCCATGGACAAAAGACAAGAGTTCTGTGAACCAAGAGAGGAAACTCACTAGTTCTAATTGAGGTCTAGCACTTCTGACATGGCACAAATTCAGTACATAGTAAGAGTCCAACAGATGCAAGCTCTGTCATAAAGGCAAGTTTTCTTAAGTTGCAAAAGCAACGGTCAGGAAAAGCATGAGTCAGTGACAGCTCTTCTAATTCTGCATCCTCTTTTTCCTTCCACATCTGAAGGGACACGCCCACTCTGAACCAATCCTACACGGAAGACGCTCTCTGACTGACTCATGCTTTCCATGGTCTTCGTTTGTGCAACTTAGAACAACTGTGACAACAGAACTAACGCAATGTATTCTGCTCCTAACTCGCGGTCATCATCCCCTAAAAAACTGCACACTCAAAGCCTCTCCCGTGAGGGCACTTCAACAATTCAAGGGCTCAAGTCAGCAACTGGGTGTCATTTTCATTCCTCTGCTGTCCCTCCATCCTGTGTGAAATTCTCCTGGCTCTCTTTTTAAAATACAGGAGAAATCCAGTGATTCTTACCATCTCCACTACTGCACTGTAATCCAAGCCACCAGCATCTCACATCCAAAGACTGGAACAGCAGCCTTGGTCAGGCCTCACTGCTTCTTCTCTTGCTACCTTCATTCTGTCCTTTGTGCACTCAGTCATCCTTTTAAAATCAGCCACATCATCCATCCTTCTGCTTATAATATTGTGGTGGTTCCTGTTCCCCTCAGAGTACAACGTGAGTCTTCCAAATGATTTCAAGGACACAGATCCTGACTACTGGCTCTACTCCCACCCTGTTCCAGCCATGTTGCCTCCTTGTAATCCCTTGAACACATCAGATGTGCTTCTACCTTAGGACTTTCACACTGCATGTTCCTGCCTCTCCAGGGTCCTTGCCCTGAGGACATGGATGTGGCTAATTCCATCTTCCCCTAGTCTCTGGCTTGGTAGTGGTAAGGTTTCTGCTGTCAGTTCTATTTAAAATAGCAACTCACCTGAGTGTAATCTATTTCATCTCATCCTGCTTTTTTTCCCTATACTACTTAATACCTTCAAGTATATAAGTAATTATATGTTGTTTATTTTCCTCTCCTTAATTATAAGCTCCATAGAGGCAAAGGGTTTCTTGTTGTTTATTTCTGTGTATATTTTGTTTTTTATGTATTTCTTTTATTATTCATTTTGTTTTGCTTTTAATTTTTATGCAGTAAAATGTATATAACATACAATGTACTATTTTAATCATTTTAAGGATGCAATTCAGTGATATTTAGTGCATTAACACTGTGTACACATAACCAGACTCTAGAACATAGTCCAGTGGCACAGTGCCTGCCTGGCAAACACAAGGACCTGAGTTTGATTCCTGCTACCAAAAAAAGAACTTGTCTAGAATTTATTTCTAACTGTAAAACCAAAATTCTATCACTACAAAGTGGCCCTCAAAAAAACCTGCTCACTAAAATCCACTTTTTCATAATATGTCCCCATTCTAATGTACTAATATTTTATAAGCAATGAGAATAATATCTACCATATTATCTACCTTAGGACTTTCACACTGCATGTTCCTTAATATCTTAATATCTATCTTAATATCTATCATATTAAATACCATTTAGTTACTTAATAAATTTTTGTTGACCAAATGACTAAATTCCTCATGCAAAATTTCAAATGTCATCTCAGTGGAGATGATTTCTAAATTTATAACTCAAACACATGGATTCTACTTCAGATTCCTCCAGTTTTATCTGAATTATGCATCCTCCTTACTATCTGAAGTATTTATAGTATTTGAAGTATCTGTATAATTTGAAGCATGTTTCTTGCATCTTTTTATGCTCAAGTATTATGAATTATTTTTTATATTGCACATATATAGTAAGGCCTAGTAAGTGAATATAAGGCTGAATTCTAAAACCATAAAGGGCTAGGTCTCTTTCTGCCTTCAAATTTGACCTCTCATGTCTTAGCACCTCCTCCACATCTGCTGACGTGTGTTAAGGTTGAGATATTCTAAACAGGAAAAGAATAGGTAAGTGAGTTAGGAAATGCACAGAACTATTTTCCAGTACCACAGAAATCAAGGCTTAACATGACATGCTAGTGGCTATACATGCAGGTAGGCCCAGCCGATGAGAGAAGATGGGAAGCAAGGAAGAATCTAAGCGCCATATTCACATTAAAAATTTGAGATAAAACAAATAGTCTTCCAAGAGTTAGAGCTGTTTAAAAGTCCCCTAGTGCTCTAGAGAGAAATACTATGCAAACTAGGAAGCTACATTTGATACTCTTCCACCCAAAAAGAAAGGGGAAGACAGAGCACCCTACCTTAAATAGAAGGTCAAAATGTCTAGAATCCCTCCTGTGGTGCCTATTATTAGTAGTGAGGAAGAAAACATTTAGGATGATGTATGACTGTGTCACTCAAATTTACTTCCACCTAGCCCCTAGGAAATGCTCAGGATTCTTTGGCAGAAGAGCTGTAAATTAAGAACGCAAGCTAAAACTGAGATCCTGAAAGAGAGCTATGAGCAGTGGTGAGGAGGAAACCCTTCCAGTCTGCTGTGAAGGGTGGCAGCTGTAGTCGGGGGAGGGGTAAATGGGCCAGAGCCAATTAGACAGGGGCAGGCAATGGAGGGTGACAGCTGCCACAGGAGCAAATCTCTAGCAGCCACTGTGGAGAGGGCATGAGAAAGGACCTGTGGGAGCCCTGAGAGGTCAAGGGATTTAAGTTAAACCTTGGAAGTCGCTATTGAGCACCCCCTCCATTTTTCTCCACTGCTATTAAGGAAGGGAAATACAATTAGATCAAGTTAGTTAATTGTCACTTTTTTGAATTGAAGTTTCAGATATAAAATGGGTCATTGGAGGTCTGTGTGTCCCAACTTCTAGAATTCTGTATTCCAAAATTTCACACTGGTTTCATCAAACTAGGGGGTAAAGCTGCATAAGCTTAGATCTAAAAAAGTTGAAACTAACTTCTAATGGCTGTTGAACAAAGTCAAACTGTCTTCCTCACATCCCCAGACCCTTGTTCCTTGTCCAGTGCCTCTATTTTTAAACACCTCTGTCGTGTCACCTAGATAAAAAGCTATAGCTTCTTTGGAGGGTAAAGGAGTAGGAAATTGTGTGGTGATGAAAAAATAAAGCCTGCCTACTCTCCTAAGCTCCTTCAACAGGCCACAACCTACACTGACAAGCAGCAGTTATAGAACCTGGACCTTAGAGCACTCAGAAAATTCCTGCTGTATGTCTATCTTTCATCTGCATCAAACTTTCCGAAAGATTGTGATATATTTTCTTCACTAGAATTTGGTGGTGTGTCTTTTAACTGATTACCAATACCACTGGAGGAGACTCTTTCCAATGCTTTCCTTCAGTTCTGAGAAATAGCTCAGATCCCAAGGAAAACACTAGTCAGCCCCACAGTGTCCTGCTAGTGCAGAAAATCAGACAGCAGAGTAATGTGAAACAGGCAGGCACCCTTATCCTGTGTTGCAAAATGGGGGAAAAAATCAGTTTTACTCATTATGTGAATCCCAGATTACCTGCCCTTCAGGGCTTTTGACTCTGAAGAATTCTTCCTAAATTCCTGAAGGATGAAAGGAATTGAGAAAAAAAAGATCAGAGATAAAAGATGTAACTAAGAATTAGGTAAAATGGCACCAGAAATAAGAAATGAAAGGTCCAACATGAAAATGAGGAAAAATTTCTTCAAAAAGTGTGTCAGTGGCCATTTATTGGAATTTGCATTTGGTTACCATATAAATGATCTTATCATTGTCTGCCCCACCCCCAAAATTAAACATAATATTATAAATGATAAAGATTTGTTTGTTTCCATGCAAAGAAGCCATTTCTGCTTTTTTTCTAAGGAGTCCTGAGTTTGTGGCAAAAATTGGGCCAGGTCCTAAACAATGTGAGGCATTGTAAGGCATATGTTCCTGTCTTGGCTAATCAATTTTGCTATTATTGTAGCACACAAACAGCCATAGATGATACAAACATGAATGGGCATGGCTGTGTTCCAATAAAACTTTATTTACAAAAATAGGTACCATGATGGGCTTTTTCAAGTTGCTTCCCCCCTACACAGACTACAGTTTGTCAGTCTGGTTCCCTTTTGCTAGAAGTATCTAAGCAGAGGCAACTAACCCCATTCTGCGCAGTAAAAACTAAAGGAAATCTGCTAGGAGGTTTCTAATAATAATTTTCTTTTGTAATAAAAGCAAAAGGATAGAGAAAAAAGGTCCTTCAATCCTCTCCCTCCCTTTCTGATTTGGACACTTGTACCTTAAGCATGTCAGCCATCTTGTCTGCGTAGCAGCCATCTTGTCCTCATCAGACTAAGTTGAATAACAAAAGACAATAACGCAGGAGAAGTGACAAGGCAAAATGAGATGATACGGGCTTCTCACTGAGTTGCTGAACTGTGCCTCCCTTCGAACTTCTTGTATAATAAAAGAAAAAGTAAATATCCTGATCATTTGTTGCTCTGGTTCTCTTAATTTGCAACAGGAAGCATTCCTCATTGGTGTATCACCAACAGAAGTCCAAAATAAAAGTGAAGAAGCTTTAATGTTACTGTTAAAGACCTTTGAAAAGTTTTTTGTTTCCTTGTTTTGTTTTGATAATCTTTTGAAGGTTCTGGCAATTTTTTCTAGGTCTCCCACAAACTAGATAAGTGTTTGTCACTGAGATACATCTTTGGCTCTTACTTGGGTTTTTTTCCTTCCATAAGATTAGGCATGAAAGCCTATAAAAGGAAAACAGGGTAAAAAGAAAAACACTACCGAATTTCTACAGTAGATGCAATAGCTGTTATGGAGACTGAGTATGCTGTCTACAGATACCATGGAAGAGTTACCATGCTTAGCAAAAATGTTATTTTACATATGCAATAACTTTAGGTACATATATGTGATCAGGGACAAGGTATTTATTTTCTAGACTAAGACTTTTGAATTACAGAGCACTTTTATTTGTAAATAAAATTTTATTAGAACACAGCTGTACTCATTAATTTGTAAACTTCTGTTCTCCCTAATCTGCACTTTTGCTTTCCATGGTTTTATTTACCCACTGTCAACCGTGATATAAAAATATTATTTATGGACTGTTTTCAAATGTCTTGCCAGTCTTAGGACCATAGTGAAATCTTGCACTGATCCATTCTACTTAAGGTATCCTATCATGCCTTGGTCAAGCGTGTCCTTACTTTTTGCTTCTTAGTCACTTAGTGGCTATTTCAGTTATTAGATGGAAAGCCACAGTAACAATGTTTGCACTGAAGTCGCCCTTACATCATTATTAGTTATTGTTAACCTCTTACTGTGTCTAATAAATTAAACTTTATCTTAGACTCACACACATAAGACAAAACAGTCTATATATAAAATTCAATACTATCTAAGTTTTAGTCATTCACTGGGGATTTTAGGACATATCTGCCTCAGATAAGAGAACTACTGTATTGTCTACGGCTGGTTTGAGTTACAAAGGCAGAATTTGTAAAGTTACAGCAAAGAACACAAAAAATCTAAAATAATTAGCATCTAGTCCCTATAAAAAGTGGTCACAATCTGAAACAATTACCATCATCCTCTGTTCTACTCCCTAGACATATAGATTTTTTCATTAATCTTCATTTTACAGATGAAGAAACAAAGTCCTTGAAAGCATAAGTGACTTATTCAAGGTCATACACATAAAGAGATTCATTATATGTATCATTCACAAAGAATAATCCCTAGATGTTGTACATCAAATGCTCCTTTGACAGTTGGTAGTGCTTTCATGTTTTTAAAAATATATCTTAATTCCTAAGCTTTCTGAATTTTCTGTAGCTTAAAAGGGATTTATTTTATAGTAATATATTCAATAATCTGTAAAATTTTATTTTACTTAGCAAATGTTTACTCTTTGAAATAGAAGTGACATAATTTCTGCTGGAGGTAGCAGCCCATGTCCTATCCTACCTTTTCTCCCACCTTACTTGCTGTGATAGTTAATGATGGTGCCAACTTGAAAAATAAACACCTCGTGGATTGGTTTAACATGGTTCGAAGTGTGTCTGGGACACTGACTTGCTAAAGATGCAAGACTCACCCTAAGTGCGGGTGCTACCAGCCAACAGGTTTGTAGCCTAGAAGGGATAAGCAGGTAAAGAACAGGAAGTCTGGGTTTGCTTCAGTGAAGGAGCTCCAGGCTTCACCATTGCCTGTGGACAGTTGTCTCCAGGCTTCTGGTGTAGACTACTCAGTCTTTCCACACACACAGCCTTCAGCTTCCTGCTGTGAACTCACGAGGTACACCACAGTGAGCTGCAGGCCTCAGAGCTTTGGCTGGATCCTCCAGCCTTCCAGCACACAGATGGCCCTTTTGCACTCTTCCACGCATGACTCTGCAGCCAGCCATTGTAGGCCTACCTTTATGTATCATACACTAAATCTTCTCCTCTCGTGAACCTTAACTGGTATGCCTGCATTCCTCTCCTCCACGAAATATTTACTCAGAAAACTACACTTGAGTCCTGTCAATTTGTCTCTTTAGAACAGAGTCATGATTCTGGAAGTAGTCAGGAGAAAATAATTGTGAAGTGCCTCACAAGGCATACACTTAAATTCAAGTACCTTAATCAGAAGGTAATGCCTACCATCCCCAATAAGGACCTACTTACTACTACTGTAGGCAAGGTTGTTTAGCTAATAGTACAACAGAAGAAGGGAACCAGGAAATTAGGGAAAAGAAAGAAGAGGCTATAGGAAAGTTACAGAAAGGGAACAAATGATTTATTGGAAGAAGCATGATCAAGTGTGAAGAAATCTGGATCTAAGATGCAATTGTATGGTTAACAACTTTTAGATCTTTAACAAACAAGGAAACTTCATTAATATTCAGTATAACAACCTGTAAAGTGAATCAATTATACCAGATCAATGTTGACTATATTATGTTCTATTGAAACTGTGGTTTTAGAAGATGTTTGAGAGTGGTGTCTATAAATAAGATTATGTAGAAAATGAAATTAAGAAATATTGTATAGGTTTGAATAGCATTCTCCCCCATCAGAAATTTATATCTTATTACAAATTTAAAATGGGATATTACAGAAAAATTTGAAGGACTACTAAAATAAAATTCTTTTAAAACATGTACATCCTAAAGGTATTAAATGATAAGGGCCACTCTTCTATTTTTAGAAATAACTAATAACTACTAGCTTAAGGGAAAAAAATATTTTCACAAGACACATTTTGAAACCCATAATCTAAATGATTTTCTGCCATTTCAAAGAGAAGTTTTTGTTTGCTTGTTTGGTTGGTTGGATGGTTGTTTTGGGGGGTTTTTTGTTTGTTTGTTTTTTGTTTTTTTGCGGTACCAGGGATTGAACTCAGGACCTTGGACATGCCATGCAAGCACTTATTCACTGAGCTATCTCCCTGGCCCTGCAAAGAGAAGTTAAATGCACTCATTTTTAAAATATGTGGTAAGCGTCTATTACCATATATGTAGGGTACTGTTCAGGAGCTGTAGACAAGGCAATTGATAAGACAGAGAGATTTCTGTTGTTGAAATTCTAATATAAAGAAGACATCATGTAAGATATACAATGTAAAGTCATAGAGTGCTAAGATCTATAAACACCAAAAACATAAGAAAATAGACTATGAAAAGGTTCCAAGAGTAACCTAACTAAGACAATGTTCCAAGAAGGCCCTTCTGTGGAGGATCCACCTGTCCTGCATGTTAGCGAGCATGAGGGTGTCATGGGAAAGTCTGGAGGAGCACATTAGATGTGGGGGCAGTAGGTGTAAAGCATCTCAGGCAAGCCAACATGGCTGGAGCAAAGCTGGAGAGAAAGAGGGGGAGAGACGGCTGGCCAGACAAGGTCATAGGGGGCCATCTCATGGGTGGTCTTCTTTCATATTTCCTCTGAATAAAGCAACATTCAACTTGGCTGAAGAGTTTAGAGCCAAGGATTGATTGGCTATCACCATACTTAGTGGTTAAAGCCTTCTTCTGAGGCTAGGGAAATGCATGTTTATTCTTAGCACTTTTATTCAGCAACTTACTATGGATCTTAGTGTGGTCAAGGAAAAATAATAAAAGCATAGATAGTAGGGAAAAAGAAGTGAAATTGCATTTATTTGTACAACATGAGCATGTGTACAGACAAGTCAAAGGAATCTGTAAAAGAAGTTACTAGAATGTTATGTGAATTTAAAAACTCATACCAATATGCAAATGACCAAGTATAGTTCTACATACTAGCAAAAATATTGGAATATAAGAGTATTGAATACACCATTTATCGTATCAAAAACCTGAAAGAGACAGAAATTTAGTAGTAGAGATCCATGACCTCTACACAGAAAACTAAAAACCATTTCTAAGAGAAATTAAAGAATACCTGTATAAGCAGAGAATTAAGCTATATTTATGGGTTGGAAAACTCAATAATGTTAAAATGGCAGTTCTCTGGAAATGGATGACTCATAGTGATCTGGATGAAAATTCTAGGGATTTTTAAAAATTAGCAACCTGATTCAAAGGGCTGACCAAATAGCTCAGCAGATTAAAGCACCTACAAGCAGGAGCAGGAGCTGGCAGTTCAATCCCTAGGCCTGGTGTACCAGCCCCACCAGGGTGCACTGAGACGGCAGCTGAGACTGGGCATGGTGGTGCAGCCCAGTAAGCCCAGCACTTGGGAGGCTGTAAACAGGAGGGTGGCTATGAGTCTGACCTAGTAGTGAAACCCTGAATACCCTATAGACCCTGCCCTAAAAATTGCAAAAAAAAAAAAAAAAAAAAAAAAAAAAAAAAAAAAAAAAAAAAAAAAAAAAAAAAAAAAAAAAAAAAAAAAAAAAAAAAAAAAAAAAAAAAAAAAAAAAAAAAAAAAAAAAAAAAAAAAAAAAAAAAAAAAAAAAAAAAAAAAAAAAAAAAAAAAAAAAAAAACTGATTTGAAAATACATATGTCAAAGCAATAAACCTAGACAAGCTAAAACAGTCTTCAAAAGGAACAATAAAGTTGGAAGGATTGTATTAGCTTCAGTACTTACCATGAAGCTAAAGCATTCCAAACAGCATGGTACTGAAATAGAGACAGGTAATAAAATAGAGCACAACCAAGCAAAACCAAAATTACGTACACAATGAATTGATTTGCCATCAAGGTACCAAAAACAGTTCAGTGAGGAGGCAAAGTCTTTTTAACGAATCATTCAAGAACACCTATATATTTTTCTGAACATAAAATAAACCTACTTTACATCATGAGAAAATACATTCAAGATGAGGCTGGTGTGGTAGTATATGTCTGTAACCTCAGTGCTCAGTAGGCTGAGGCAGGAAGATCTCTGTAAGTTTGAGGTCAGTTGAAGCTACAGAATGAGTTCAAGGCCAGTCTGAATTACACAGGAAAACCCTGTCTCAAAAGAAAAGAAAATTCAAGAGAGATCAAGACATACGTATACACTAATGCCATACAATTTCTAGAAAAAAAAATAGCCCAATGGCTTTGTGACAGAGAGTAAGGTAGAAAAATTTTCAACAGAACACAGAAAATTAAACCTATGAAGTAAAAAATTGGTAAATCAAGCTTCTACAAACTCAGTTTTTCAAATGGCACCTATTAAAAGTAAGCAGTTTGAAAACTAGGAGTAAATATATACTGGCAAAACATGGCTAACAAACTATGTACTTGTATTTGGGATATATAAGTAACTTCTGCAACTCAATAACAACAACCAAAAAAATACGAAGAACTCCTTTTAAAAAAAAATGAACAAAAGATCTGAACAGACACTTGATTACAAGCAAATATGACCCTCATTAAGCAGGAATTTAAGCCTAAATTAAATTATATTGCATATCTATTAGAATAACTGGTGTGTTTGTTTTGTATTTCTGATTACTAAGCATTATATGAATACCAACTTTTTTAACAAATAACACTTTCTTTTTATTTAGAGATTTCATAAATTTTTATGTGTATTTTATTAGAACACTTGCTATAAACCTACATTTTTATTTCTCTTCAATCATTATGTAAAAGTAGAGTCTGGGTGTGATGGTGCATGCCTGTAATCCCAGTGCTCGGGAGGCTGAAAACAGGAGGATCACTATGAGTCTAAGCTGAATAGTGAGACCCTGTACGAAATATATAAGAAAAAAGAAGAGTAGAAATTCTAACTCCTTAAATAGGTGTCATACAATTTCTAGAAAATTCCATAATTTTATAAGAAACTGCAGGGGGCCGAGGAGATGGCTCAGTAGAATAAAGGCTTCCCTGGCTAGCACAAGGCCTGAGTTCAATCCCAAGTTTTACCAAAAAAAAAAAAAAAAAAAAAAAAAAAAAAAAAAAAAAAAAAGAGAGAGGGAGAGAGAGAGAGAAACTGCATAACCATTTTCTAAAATGGTTATACCATTTTAACTTTCTATCAATGGCATAAAGGGGCACAGATGACTGCAAATCCTTGTCAACATTTAGTTCACTCATTCTTTTTCACTTAAAACATTCTGATATGCAGCACGATCTAACAGTGAACATAAGAAACAAAATTACCACCCAAGATAGTGTCGTCTCATAATAATAAAAGGCATCCATCCACTAAGCAGACATATTAGCCCAAACTTTTATGTACCTATTAAGACATTTTCAAATGTGTAAAGAATAAAATTCATAGAACTTCACAGAGAAAGAGCCAAACCACAATAACAGTTGGAGATTTCACCAACCCTCTCCTCATAATTGATGGAAACAAATGGATAAAATATCAGTGCAGATATGGAAGACTTAAGTAATATTATCAACCAAATGGAGCTAAGTGATATTTTCAGAGTTAACAAAAGAGAACTTTAAAATTATATAATTTTTCAAAGCACATGTAAGTACATATCTGTCAGAGAATGCTAAGAAGAGTTATAAATGTTCCACACAGTCCACTCTGAGGACTGTGCCAGCTATAATTCCTTCAGTTAATTCCTCTGCCTATAAGGGGCAGAATGTGAGACAATATCACTTGAAGTAAACAATATGATTTTTCTTAGCAGCAACAAATTAATATTCTGAAAAACAAAAATATCTGTGTTTTTCTTGACTTTTCCCATCAATGGCAAGCCATTAAAAAATATTTTTAGTTGGGTGTCATGGTGCACACCTGCAACCCCAGCACTCAGTGGCTCGGGGCAGGAAGGCCACTTTGTTCAAAGCCAACCTGAACTACAGGGCAAGATCCGGTCTCAAAAACAAACATGAAGACTGGGTGCAGTGGCACAAGCCTGAAATCCCAGCGCTTGAGAGGCTGAAAAGAGGAGGATCACTACAAGTCTAATCTGTGTAGTGAGACCCTGTAGGCCCTGTAATAAACACATTTAAAAAAAAATTCAAAAACTAAACAAAAATAAAATTAGTTTTTTTAAAGTGTAAATATCTGCAGTGGATAAACCCATAGTGATCACAGTTTAGTGGGGAAAAAGACAGAAGCTGGGAAGTGAAAAACTTACAGTTCAATCTCTTCTCATCAAAAGATTAAAAAATAAAACAAACTACTCCCAGCAGAATCTCTTCATATTATTGGCCAGAATAGAATCATGTGACCATCTTTACCCCTAAGAGGGGCTGGGAAAAGAAAAGGAAAAATCAGGATTACTTTTAATAGCTTAAATCAGTGCTTTCCAAAAGATAATTTACATATATGACATGCAGGCTGGCATTTTTAAGTGTAAAATCATGGCAGTGGTAACAACCTATTTGAGCAGAATAGATCCGGTGTATTATTATTTCAGCAGTTCATAATATGAAGTTATTAATAAGGTAGCAAACTTTTTATACTTAGCTTTTGAAATCTATGTCTTTCATTTATGGCATAGTAATTCAGGCTAGCCTTTAGTCACATACTCAGTGGCCACACATGAATAATGGTTATATATTGGAATTTTATACAATAGCCAAATATCCCAACTTAGTAGCAACAATTCACTGTCTGAGACACTGCAATAAATTAAGGTTTTGTCAACAAAGAAGGAGAGGGCTGGGGAGATAGCTCAGTGATCTAAGCACCTGCCTGGCAAGCGCAAGGTCCCGAGGTTGATCCCCAGCACCACATACCATGCCAGCCTGGCAACATTGGGCATGCCATGCTGGCCATTGAAACTGGGCATGGTGGCACAGCACGCCTGTAATCCCAGCACTGGGGAGGCTGAGACAAGAGGATCACTATGAATCCGAAATGAATAGCAAGACCCTATATCAAAAAAAAAAAAAAAAAAAAAGATGGCAAGATTAAGTGTATATGAATATAGACAACTAAAAATGACATAAGCACTGATGTTATTACTGATAACATTGATAGCTTGAAATATCAAACATAATGAAATTGTTATTTTTCATTACATGTTCAAGGACTTCCACAAACTCCTGAATATTTATTATACAATTTAAAAAGAGTCCTAAATTCTTTAGAAGACTCCACATCACAATTGGGTTCATGTCTTCAAATTTTATTCACTGAAAAAAATGTTTGTTTTCAGAGATAAGCTCTCACTATATAGTTGAGGCTGGCCTTGAGCTCACAGTGACCCTGTTGCTCACCCCCTGAGTGCTGGGATTACAGTCTGCACCATCACATCTAGTTGAAAATGTCTCTTAATGACTTCATAGTATTTTTTCAGTCTCTCCCAAGGCTTTAATCCTTTCCCTGTGACCTCTGGATATGTAAATTTCCTGTGAAAGGAACATACTCCTGCTCAGTCCCACTTGCCCATCCCTGAATCTGGCGACCTCTAAATCATCTTTTGGTGCTCAGATTAAATGTTGCTGCCTCAGGAGAGCCTTTTTCTAACTCCATATAATTACAGCACACACTCCACAGCCTCATGCCGCCCTCCTATCATTATGTTCACTGCACTTTACTGTAATTATTTCTTTTAATAAGAGAGTATCCATGTCTCTCACCAAATGATACGCCCCACACCATCTGAGATCTGGTCTGTTTTGTACTCAGGGTGAAGCAGACTAACTGGCTCATGCTGAAAATACATACTTGTTGAATGAAGGAATAAATGAAATGTCACATACTATACTAAGCTATGAAAAAAACTTGAACACAGATCTCAATATAAGTGAACACTACCGTAATGCGGCTAAGGCTACTGCCCAAAGGTAGACAAGATGCTGTGGAACACAGAAGAGATAAGTTTAAGCCAGATCTAACATCTGTGCACTATGGAATCAAGGTGAATAAGAACATTCTAAGCAGAAAGGACAATAATTAGAAAAAAAAAAAAAAAGACAAAATCTAGAGTCAAGGCAAATAGCAATGGAAGGACGGCTGTAAATTAAAGCTACATTGCGACAGTAGAATCAATAAAATCTGTTGAAAGATTGGAATTGAGCACTGGGAAGGCAGATGGAACTCTAGATGATTTCTACATTTTTGCCTTAGGCAAGTAGCCTGGGGTAATGTTATTCACTAAGGAGACTTTAAAGGAAAAGAAAATGCTTGAAAAGAGGTGAAAATTATCCAAGAAAAATCAGAATTCTTGGATTTGGGGAAATTCGTATATAGATGGCTAGACTTTCAAGCGAAGTGTATTTGAAGGAATCTGTAGTGCAGAGATCACCAAAAACATAGGCAGAAATGAGATCAAGCTCACGTGCATGAGCACTACAATAACCCAGCGTGATAATACAATAATGCAATCATTTCTTTAAAAAGCAAAATGACATGATTTAGACATCCACACGAATGATGCTTTTCTCAGGTGAGTTGCCCCAGCAGGCCCTATACGTAGGCTGACTATGCTGTTGCTATGGCTAAAAATACTTTTAAGTATTTTTCTAAGATGATCCTTTAAAGAGAACAAGGTATTCTTTTGAATATCCTCCATGCTGGTACAACTTCATTGTTTCTGAAAGAATTGGATTAGCAAACAAAAAATTTCAGAGCTAAGTCTGAAAGAGAAGGTGATTGAACGGTCATATTATATAAGATCATTTGGGTTCATTAAAAAAAGCAGTAACACAAAAGGATTTTTATATGAATTATAAATGGAATCTTAAAGCAATCTTTTAAAATCCTTTATTTGATACAGGGTCTCACTCTACAGCTTGGACTCATAGTGATTTTCCTGTCTCAGTCTCCCCAGCACTATGATTATGGGCATGTGTCACCACACCCAATATCAATGGCCTGCACAGCATACCTGGAGTTCTAGGACTGGCATGGCATGTGTACCAGGGACTGAACCTGGTTCCTTGCACTTGCCAGCCTGTCAAGCTATCTTTTCAGCCCTTAAAGCAATCTTCATTCAACAAATACTAGGTAGTACACATGGGTTGGCACAATGGGTACAGCGGCAGAAGGGAGATCCTACTTTATATTTGTTTTACTTTTCCTCTCTAATATTTGTGAATACCTAAAACATCCTGGAGTTACTTTTATTACCTGTTTCTCTTATAGAATGTAATGGTAATGGTTTATTTTATGCGTCATTTTGAAAAGACAAAAGGATGGCTAGATAGCTGGTGGATTTTTATTTTTAGGTATGTCTCAAGATTATATTCAGAAGGATTCACATTTGAATTGGTGAAAGAGTAAAGCAGATCCTCTTCCTACTGTACATGGGCATCGTCCAATCTTTGGAGGGCCTGCACAGAGGAGAAAAGGAGAAGAAGGGTGAATCTGCTTTCTCCACCTGAGCCATGGTGCCCACTTTCTCCTGCCCCACCCACTGGAGCTCCTGGTTCTCAGGATCTCAGATACAGATTAGGACTTACACCACCAGCAGACTGTGGGACTTAATTCTCCATAACTACCAGAGCCAATTACAGCAACAATTGTCCTCACACATATATCTGTGTCCACTTATTCTTATGGTTTATATCTAGGTGGACCCTGAAAGCCTTTTGGGGTCATAGGTGGAGACCTCTGAAGGTGACTGGAGTAGGGTGTATGATGCTTGAATTAAGGCCTCTCCACCCTGGGTGTGGGTGGCAGCATCCAAAAGGTGGCTAGCATGGATGGAATACAAAGGGAAAGAAAGAGCCCGTCTTATCGCTTCACTGCTTTGCTGCCTCTGCCTGCCCTGCCCTGCTGTTCCGTGGACTTTTTGCCCTTTGTGACCTCCTCTGCTATGTTCCACCCTGCCTTGAGGCCAGGCAGTTGTGGGCTCACACTCTGCAAACTAGGAGCTGAAGCAAACCTTTCCTCCTTTCACTTCCGATGTAGGATATTTTGTATCTCTCAGCAAGTAAGGAAGAAGTCTGTCCTACTGCTTCTTTCTCTAACAAACCTGACAGATAACAGCAACCTTTATGAGTGCAGTGGCCTTGTCCAGAGTGTTTATAGATGCATCCTCCAGTACCTAGAACAGTTGCTGACATAACATACATAATGAATGTGGAATAAATTACCTCCAAATCTTAGGGACTTAAAACAACCACCACTTTATTGTATCTCATGATTTTATGGCTCAGCAAGTAGGGCAGGGCTCAAGTGGGAAAGTCCTCTGTCAATCCAGGAACTTTGGCTGTGTTTCCCTGATAGATGGGCTAATCTGATCCCCATTTTTTTTCTTTAATTTCTGATACTGTGGCAAAAGTGACCAGAAGACTGGGCTTCCCTGTTCTGATGGCTGTGAGGCCTACACACGCTCTCTCCAGCATGAAGATCTCAGTACAGTCAGATTACAGCACAGCTGTTGAGTACTCCCCAAATGAGCATTCAGACATATGTGGGTAGAAGATGCAAGGTTTCCTGTTACTTAGCCTCTGAAGTCTCACCTGTCATTTTCTATTTATCAAATAAGACCCTAGATCTCACCTGTCTTCAAGGGAAGGATATTTTCCTCTCAAAAGAGAAGATTAGCAAAGCCGTTATGGGCACTTAAAAAAATTCTTCTACATTCATACCAGGGAAAAAAACTAGATCAACTAGATTAACCTGAGCAGGGATCAAAAACACAATACCGATTGCCAAACAAACTAGACATAAGGAGCCAGAAGGAAAAAGGGAAAGAATTTGCAAGCCATAATTTATTTACTAACCCAAAAAACAAATTTTTAAAGTGAGATCAAACTCTTGGAAAATGTCTGCAAATACTTAATATGCATTATCACTTGACTGAATATTTTATATACATTCTTCCACTTAGTCCCATAATGCACATCATCAAGTTGGTATTATAACGACACAATTTTTACAGATTATGAAACTGAGGCACAAAGAAAAGTAATACTCAGTATCACAATTAGTAGTGACAGCACAGAGCACTGAACCCACAGAACCTCTGTGTTCCCCACCAACCCACAGGGCTCTCGGAGTAAAGCAGATTTGAATGAAATAAGAGGGACCTATTTTATGAACATGAAAAGGATCTGAGTTTTATAATCAACCCTGTATCATAATCTTGTTTCTTTCCAATACTAACTGGCCAGCTGTAGGCAAGTTATTTAACGTTAATTACTCATCTGTGGATTAGAACTAGATGGTAATATCTAGTTGGTAAGATACAGTGAAGATTAAAGGAAATAAAGTGCCCAGAACAGAAACATCATTTCGATTTACAAAGTGTTAGTTTGTTTCCCAAATACATATCTAGTGCTCTGTTTAGAGGTAGAATCTATCCCATTGTGTCCCACAATTTTTCAGAGGGATTTCTCATGACATAAGTCAATATTTATGCTGAAAGAAAAAAAGTACTTCAGAAATTTAGATTTACCTATGTCCATAGCTAATTCGGTGTCTGCTTTTCTTAGTGTGAACAATAATTCTCTAAACAAAAGCAAGGTTACTGCTGAAAAATTAGTAATAGTTTTTCTTTGATAATAGACATAGCTTTAAAATGTGCTTATTACATGAAGTCAGAAATAGAATAATCTATAAAATAATATTTTCCTAGAAAGGAAAATGCTCTAATACGTATGTAGTTTCATATACTACTAAGTAACATAAAAAAACAGATGCATCCTCCAATACCTAGAAGAGTTGCTGACATAACATATGATATGAAAATACCAGTATTTCTTATTTACCAACATCTTTAACATAAATCATTTTACAAATAATGTAGTGCAGCTATTTTCTAACAAAATATTTCCTTTCTGTAGTAAAAAAAAATTGGCATTCAGATACTCATAGTTGTTCTGCTCAACAATTTACACTGCTATTTTAAATCTTAAATTGGCTACTTGCCTACCAAATAACAAGAAGTCCTGGTTGCATTTACCCTTGTTCAATCCCATACCTTCTGCGTAGGAAATAAACCCACAAGCAGGCAGTCCAAGAACACAGAAGGTAAGTGTGTCATTAGATGACAGGAGAGTAGGACAGCTTGTAGGACCAAAGGAAAGAACTTGAAGGCCTTAAAGAAAGAAGAGGATCAAACAGTAGCTGAAGGTCAAAGGATGGAATAATTCAAGATACAATCTTAAACAGATGCAGGGCAGCAGAAAAGATGAAAATAAGCTTGACTTCTAATAATGCTATATTTGTAAGTGTCACATTTAAAGATTAAAATAGTTTACTAGCTTACATTTTATAACGGCTTAAGTTTCCAAACTAAGAGTTGTGAATCTTAGAATAGGATTTCTCTAGAGCAATTGCACATAAGAATGATAAAGTAAGGCCAATACAGGTTGGGAAACAAAGTCTGGAGATTCCAATCTTTTTGGAAATTATTAAAAGCTTATTTCTTTTTTACAGATGAAGAGAACAGCAGAAGGATCTGGATCTTGGAACATATTTTAGCAAGAACTTAAAGAAAAGCATAAAATATGAGGGAATTTAGATACTGAGAAAACAAATCCCTAGGCTGAGTCTGCGTCCTTGACCTGTAACAATGGAAAAGATGACTGGTTATTACACAAAGCCTTTTATAACCAATAACTGAAGAAGTCACAAATATCATAATAAACACAGTTCTGAAAGCCACGTTTGAATTGGACAGTGGAGACCAGTTAAGGGATAACAGTTTACTCTTCACCCATTCAGTTGCTATCAGCAAGTTTGGCAGCCAAACAAGGAAATTAAAAAGAAAAAAGAAGAAAGAAAATGGACTTTTGTCCACAGAGGTATTAAAACTTTATGCCTCTTTACAGTCATGGAAAATTTCACAAATCATTATACTTTGGATTTTGTAATTAGCACATTTACTAAATGAGATATAGGAGGAAAACAGCATGGAAGAAAGGTCTGAAAGTCACATATCATTCCAAGTGAGTCACCATCCGCACAATAACATGAACCAGTCACTGTTACACATCCCTCCCCCATGTTTTTAGGGCCAGAGAGATTAACATATGCCCAGTGGAAAATGATGAAATGGCAAAGTAAGTATAATATTATAATGGGTTATTTCAGAAGCAAAGCAATAAAATATGCTCAGCAATGTAGTCAAGCTCCTTGTATGTTCTATGATTTGAGGTTCCCCAGAGAAGCCCATACTCTCTTACTAAAGATATTTCTCTCACTGAATAAGAAGCACAAAATTTGTACCCTTGCCTATTGCTTTTGATTTATAGCATCAGAAAGTAGGTCCAGGGTGAACCAGGAAAAGAGGCCAGGGTACCACACAAGGCAGAAGGAGGTCAGGCAGTGTGAGGGTGCTTAGCATTCAAAAGCTATAGAACAAGCAACAAGAAGTGGAATAGTTCCAAAAATTAGTTTTCTCTATTTTTGTCCAAGACTTTGGCCCAAAGAAAGTAAGTTTGCTCTTTTCTATCCTTTCCTCTTATTCACTAAATTAGTCATGTGGTGCCTCAATTATTTTTGCTTCTTTCTGTGTATTTATTAGGAAGGCTTTGTTGCTTTTTTTTAGAAAGTGATTTTTCCATTTGGGTTCCTTCCAGATCAACTTCCTTCCAATTACCATTAATGGAAATTGATTAAATGTGTCAAATTTTAGCTTCCAATGGACTAAATGCCTTAATATAGAGGGATTTATATAACATCCAAAATATATTTTGCTTTGAAAAATTACTTTAGAATTTTGTTCTGTTAGAATGATTATAGGGGTAACATTAATATGCTGTACAAAGTTTTACATTGAGAGAATATTCAAATATGCTACGTATGTATGTCATGTAATATAAGAATCTGGCCTATGGAGAAAAATTCTATGTCTTTTTTTTTATCTTGCTAGCCAAACTGGATGTTTTGACCTCAATTATTTGTGTGTGTGTGTGTGTGTGTGTGTGTGTAATTAATATATATATATATACATATATATATAATCTCTCTGTCTTTTTCTCTGAAAAGGTGTTTAATTCATCTCATCAAGGTGTTTAAAATACTATGGCTGATGACAGAATTCTACAGAGCCAAGCTGGGCACACCTCCTCCTCAGACCCACCTCTACCACTTTTTCCGGGTTTAAATTCTCATCACTTAAATGCTAGCGATACTGAAATAGCCCAGCCTTCCTGGAGAACTGTCCTGAACTCCCACCATCATTAAATCATAATACCATCAGAGTAATTTTTCAAAACAAAACCTGGTTCTGTCACCTGCTGCCTAAAGCCCTGTGATGGCTTCGTGCTGCCTTTGGAATAGTTAAGACTTTTTGCCATTTCATACAAGTCAGTAGTTCCTGCCAATCTCTTCAGCTTTGTCACCAAATCCAGCTTCCAGTTCAAGTCTATGCTTCAGCCACTGTGGATAACCTGAAATTTATATACAGTATCCTCACACCTCCCTACCTTTTTGTGGGAGGTCTAATCAAGAACTTGAAGGTGAATGTCTATAATTTTTGAAGTATAAAAGATACTCAAAATATTTCCCCCAGCTTCAGGCACACTAACAGCATTCTTGTTGTCACTTTATGAAACAGTTCTGGAAGTTGTTTCGTTCTTTTTTTTTCAATAAATGTCTTTGGTTGCACGATTCTGACTGCCTTGATGTCCTGAAATGGTTCAAAACATTCACATTTTTAATTTTCAGAAAGAGACAGAAGTCTCATGATGCCAGATCTAGTGAACAAGGTAGATGTGGACAGAATATAATGTCTTTTACGAGCCTGTCTTTGCATCACCTCTCAGCCTTTCCTTTCAGCTAAGCCTGCCTTTCTGGTGGATAGCATTAGGCAGCAGCACTCACTGTATTTTTTTTATTGTAGTTTCGCCTTGTGAGAACACTCACAAATACAGACTTCCATAACTGCTTCAGAAAGAAGCAGGAATGATGGGATATGTTTGAAACAAGAAGAAGTATTTTAAGGGGGACTAACAACTATGATTTTTATTACTATACTTTTTAAAAATATCTTTAATAACTTTTAAATGTTCACAGTATTTTTTTAATGTATTTAGAGGTACAGGTTCTTGCTTCAGAGCTCAGACTCATAGTGATCCTCCTATTTTCAGCCTTCCCAGTGCTGAGATTATAAGCATGCACCACCATGCCCAGACTCAGTGGCCAGCTCAACACACCCAGGGGCAGGCCCAGCACAGCATGTGGTGCTGAGGATTGAACCTCAGTCCCTGCACTTCACTAAGTAGGCACTTAGTCCACTGAGCTATCTTACCAGCCCTGCTCACTGTATGTTTTGATCACCCTTTGCATATGTTGCTCCTTCCACATGTAAAACCTTCACCTCTTAACTTTCATGGACAAGCTAATTTTTCAAAATTTAACTTGGCCATCATCTCCATGAAGCTTCTATAGTACACATGGATAACTGCAACTTATCAACTAAAAAGGATTACTTACTTCCTTTTCTGTTATTCTTACTATACTATGAGCCTTGCTTCCCTCTAGTACTGCATGTTGAATGAACACAAGGAATCACTTCGACTAAGCAAAAAATTATCTAGACATAAGCACACTATCTTTTTCAGGGAATAATTCTAGACAACTTCTTTTTTCTACTCAAGGTCTCACTCTGTAGTTCAGGCTTGTCTTGAGCTCACTATGTAGTCATCCAGGTTGGCCTGGAATCTGCAGTGATCCTCCTGCCTCAGCCTCCCAAGTGTTAGGATTACAGCCATGCACTTCCAGGGCCAGTTGAAAACAACTATTGAATCTAAATTTGTCTTCTGAGACTGAAGAGATGGCTCAGCAGTCTAAGTGACTGCCCGGTAAGCATGAGGAGCCAGGTTCAATCCCCAGTGCTGCATGTAGTGCCAGCCCTGGAACCTCTGATGTGCTGTGCTGGTCACCAAAACAAGGCGTGGTGGCACAGGCCTGCAATCCCAGCCCTGGGGAGGCTGAGACAGGAGAGTCACTATGAGTCTGAGCCAAGTAGGGAGACCCTGTACCAAATAAATAGAAATGTATTTTTTTAATAAAAAAATAATTTGTCTTCTTATGCTCAACATCTCTATTAATTCACCACACTGATCATCTTTGCCTTATAACCCCAGATTCTTTTTTAAACAGATTTCCTATCTAATCTCTTGTGTCTTGACCTTCTACTTCCAAAAATTCTTAGCGTATTATCTAAATTTCATGCGCTTCCTAAGAGAAAGACTAGATTTCTCAATAACTCATGTCCTCAGTCATTTCTTACTCCAAAATCTGTCACCTCTAAGAAAACTTGCTCCTAGTCATCTCCCTTATCAAGTCATCAACTCATTGCCTAAGGAACTTCTGACCTATATGACCTATATGCTAGCTGTGGCATGGCCACCTCTGATGACCCAGTTGCAGCAATCCTTTGGGGACAAAAGCTGAAGCTTGGATTGGTGTCTTACCTATCAAATGAATGTCTGACAGCATGAGCTAGAGTGAATATTTACAAAATTGTATGTATTGGACCAAAATGTAAAGACTTTTGGAAAAATCTACCCAGATAGTAAACTTTCTCTTTATTTTCATTTAATTAGCTTTAAAAGATGAATCTTTGGAAAGTCTTTCATTGCTACTCAGAATTATTTAGGAAGGAGTTTGGAAGATTTACACAGGAAATCAACTCCACAGCAACAATACATACATTTTTTAAAGTTGTATCCCCTCTGCACATGCTAGAGAATATGAACACTTACTCACAATGTGGCCAATTACATGGGAAAACCATGTGTTTAAATCTAATAATTGAATATATACCATGAGAAAATGTATTGTGCATTTTTATACTCAAAAGAACCCTAGAAAGTTGCTCCCATTTTAAATAGAGAAAAACTAAAGAACAAGAGTAAAGAACCAGCCCAAGATCACACAGCTGGTAGATTTCAAAATTAGAGTTCAAATCCAGGCCTAACATTTAACTCAAGCTCTAAATGTCATATCCTACAAGGTGGTACTGCATAAGAAAAACTCTTGTCCTTGGTAAGTGCTGTGTTTGTTGGTGGAGTAACTTCACATGTCTCACATTAAAACAAGGCATTTAAGAAATGTAATTGTTATAAATTTGGTAAATAAAATAAGAAGATGAAGTTGAAATGTACAAACATAGTCCTTGGTGTTAGGATTATGATTAGTGGTACTTTGGTAGCATTCAAAAGGGATTGGGAGTATAGCTAGAATTTGGAAATGAAAAAAACCAGAAATGGAGGATCTGGACAAGGCCAGAGAGTCAGCTGTCAGCCACTGGGAAAAGTTTTCAGAAACAGGGACAATGAAAATTCAAGACAAGCCAATGAGCTCAGAAACCAGGCAACAAACAAGCAGAAGTGGGTGTGAATACAAGTGAGATGTCCAATCACTGGGTAAGAAACTGGGCAGGAAAGAAGCATATCATACTATCACTGGAGTTCAGGGCAAACAGTGAGACCCTAGGGAACACATGTTCGAAAACAAAGAAATTAAAGCAACTAGAAGTTGGAAAGTGGCCTGGAACCAGAAAATTCACAGTACTCAGGTGGTTTAGAGCAGGTAGAACAACTTGATTCTGTGACAACTGTCTCCAGAAATTTATCTATTATTGGCATAAAGAAATTTTGTAAAGAATTCAGCGTTTCTAGATCTAGAGAGTAGAAACAGGAAGACAAAACCAACCAGTCATACTCAGTTGCCAGGCTTTTATGGAGATAAGAATTCAGCAGTGTTATCTACAGAATTTCAAAGTAGGTGTTCCCCTTTTATCTCTACCACAAAGTAACTCTATCACTCAGTCTTCTCCCTAGAAAATTACCAATGTTTTTCATATGATTTTCCAATGGCGTTTTGGTTTAGTTTTGCTCTGTTTGTGGAGACATGTTCACTGTATATAGCTCAGATGAGCCTTGAACTGGCAATCCTCCTCCTACCTCAACTCTTTGAGGTGCTGGGTTTACCCCACATACCACCACATCCAACTTATGTGATTATTCCTGTTCTAAGGACATTTGCCTACCTAGTAGCTTATGGTCTCAAATGCAAATGAAGTATTTTTCTTGAACAAGAAAATTTCAATAGTTAATCCATGACCCAATGAAACCCCACCCTATACCTGTTTTCCAACAGTCTATACGCATTAGAGAGAAAAGGGTACTTGGCATTGGAAATTTTAGTTCACTTTTCTGTCCCTTCTCAAAGCTGTAGCTCTTCCTCTGCTGAGAACAGGGAGAATAGAGGAAGAGAAAAGGGCAGAGTCTTTTCCTGGCTAGATTCCATTTATAATCTTCTGCTGGCAGTCAAACCTTCAGTGTGGCAAGCATCCAAACACTGACTCTTAAGGGTGTGTGTGGGTGGTCGTAGGAGAGCTCAGCAAGGCCTTTCAGGCTTGCTTCCCATCAGAGATAAGCTCTTTACACCTCTTGCTTCTCTATCCCAACTCTCTTCTCTAGAGCTGCTATCTATAATCTTCTTATAGATGTTCTCACCTGGCCAGGAACTATTCCCAAGCTGTCCCACAAAGAAACTGAGGAATCTCTGGTGAGCCGTACAAGACACAGAGATAACTGTGGGATCCCTTCTACACTCACTCTGTTGGTATTCTATTCTGATATAAGACAAGTATTGATAAGCATCTGCTGCCATGTCATCATGCAACCAACGTATGGTAATATATGCAGAAATCCCCATGTTGATGAATGTAAATAACCTCCCTAAGAGCCCTGATCCTCAGTATGTGAAGAGCGTGTTTTCCTGACAATGTTTAATTTTCCTTTACTCTCAAGTGATGCTGTAGGTAAACATGGAATTTGAAGAAAGCTGGTTTCCCTCAGTTAGCTTGGTAGGTTTCTTTTGGGATTTTGTTTGTTTATTTATTCAGGTGGTACTAGAGACTGATCCTAAGGTTTTTGTATTGAACCACATTCCTGACACTTTGATTTTTTTGGCAGAATCTCACTAAATCGCTAAATTGCCCAAGCTGGATTTGAACTAGTGGTCCTCCTGCCTCAGCCTCACAAATGGCTGGTATAACAGGCATATGTCACCACACTTGGCTTCTGACTAACAACTTTAAGAAAGAATTTTGTAAATCTCTTTACCCCTGTGATTGCTAATACAAAGTCAGCTGTCCTGTTAACTGCTTCTTGCTGCATTATGCTCTCTGACTGCTTTGTCTTTGGTGTTCTGCAGTTTCTTATTTCCAGACTGAGTCATTTCCGGGACTCTTATCTGTTACTTGCTGCCCTACCTTTCAGTTCTGTGTTCCTAGCATGACAGATTTCTTGCGTTTGTACTAAGTTGTATATAGCATTGCTTCCCAGGTTTGCCACAGCATTTATGTATTCTGTGCACCAACATTTGAGAAGTAGAATTGCACAAAGCAGAAAATCACATCCAGTGAATCCAAAGAAGGACCTAGACATGGCAACACTAAAAACTGCTCAGCAAATGAACCCATGGCACGAATTGATCTGTGTCCTTTCAATATTCATATGTTGAAACTCTAACCCTCAATACCAGCCATGGTCAACCACAGATGGAAACCTCCGAGGCTGAGCTAAAACGTGCTCTGTCGCCATAAGTTTCAGGCCTGTGTCACAGCAGTGATGGCATGTTAGTGTCTGTTTCAGCCAGACACTCTGCTGTATTTTGTTATGGCTTCTAGAACAAGTGAGTTATCAAGACCATGTCCATCCTTGTGAGGAAGTGCTAACCCCTTGAACTCTTACCAGATGTAACTATAACAGGAAACCCCATATCTGAGGCAAAGGAGAATGCTACATATACTCACACTGCTACAAAATCATACTCTGATGACCAGGATCTGAGTACTATTCTTTTATCCTTTGCTTATCCTTTAGTTTCTTTACTCTACTCATCCCAGTCTTTAGCTTACTAAATTCTGACTGGTGAACATAAGCAGCTATCACATAAGGAATTTTAAGATTGACATTTGTATACCTAAGTCATTGTCCCTCTAAACTTCACCTTTGACCACTTCCCATTTCTCTTTTGTCTTTTTTTCTGTCTTAGCAAAAAAAAAATGTTCTTTTTCTTTCCACAGTGCTCTCTGTATGGTCTACGTCCCACCTTCCTATTATCTCTTCACTTACTTCCCAGTACATTTTCCTGTGTTCCTCTCCTGACCCCTTTTTGCATTGCCATCACAAACACATGGCTCAGGAAAGTAGCTAACTGCGGAGGGCTTGTTTTTGATGACTGGTGAATTGGCTTCTATCCATCATTTCAATCTGAAAGAAAAAAAAAAAAAAAAAGACCCTGAAAGAAGTTCCCTGAGATCATTAAAATAAAACAGTAAGGCTGTGCGTATAAATTTAGAATTCATCATCATAGAAGTGATAGTCATTTGTTTGTTCATTCCGTGGAGCCAATTTTTACTTTAAGCTCCTATTAGATGCCAAATTCTGTAAAGTCTTTCGTAAGTGCTTAATAACACTTTCTTTGTATATGTGAATAGATGAACTCTCATCTTGATGCCAATGCCTCTTAAACAGAATCTTGTTTTCCTGCTGTAGCAACCTCAGAGGACATTTATTGGGATCAACAAATGCACAATGAATAAATGAATAAGGAACATTATCCTTGTTCTTAGGGTGTTAAAATGAGTGAACTTTATAGAAATCAGGATAGAGAAGCTCCCAAGTAGCTCAAATGTGCTACTGGAAATTGCCAGGTGAAGAGAAAGAAGGACTGATGAAGGGCACGTGAAGAAACATTGAAAGAATGTTATGGCAGAGGAAGAGAAAGGTGTGCTAGTCCCACACTACCTAAATTGACAGCCAAAAGCTGGTCTCTTAATAGTCTGTATCCAGAACTCTGACCCTGTAGACCCAACTTGACAGTGGTATTTCTTCTGTGTACTCCCCAAGGAGGAGTTTTGAAGGAAAGGTAGGCACCAATAAAGAATTACAAACAATATAAGCACTAAAATCATCTCCCCAAGATGTAAGATTTGGCAACAATCTAGAAATCCTGCTGGTTTCCCTGTTGCTAGCGTATGCCAGAGATGGTGGAGCACAGAGCCATTTGCCTGAGTCCCTGCTGCCTGTGTTCAGCAGCTGCATCTCACACACCATTACTTCTCTGAGCCTCTGATGGCAGAATAACCCTTGATCATGAAAGCTACCATCAACCTAGTTTTTGGTTACTTGCAGCCAAACATAGGTCTAACTGATTCGCACAATTTAAGATGTTATTTGTCAAAGGGAGGCTTAGAATGTGCTAATCAAATTAAGTGAAGATTAGACTATTTTTAAAGCAGTAAATGCAGTCTTCCAGACAGTCTATTGGTTGCCCAGGTAACAATCCCTGTTACAAGTTCCTGTTACTTCTGTTTCTTAGAAAGGTTGGTCACTGTGACACATAGGTGGTCACTATGGTGCATATTTTAAGAACCAATCAAAGACAGTGAAGTACCCTACCCCTTTTCAACCTCACAAAAACCTCCCTCCCTGAGCATTCCAGGCCTGACATTTTGAGAGATAATTGATTCCTTGTCAGTGCCTATCGACATAAATAAATATGCCTCCAAATCCTGAGTGTCCTTTTCATGTTTCTGTTTGCTATAGCATTTTAAGAGTACGACAAATACTGTCTTACAGGAAACAGTTCTGTTCTAAAATAATAACTGATTTGACCAAATATATACATTTAAAAAAAATTTGCCATATATTAGCTTGGTAATAAAGAGTAAAGAATAATGGCATTTATTGAGCATTTACTACATAGCAAATAATATGTGCACAGTGGTATAAGAAACTCACCCAAACTGCATAACAAGCCTATGTTCTTTTAAAAAAGTTAATGAATTCCACTTATAAAGGCTAGAGATAACAAAGGTAAGTATGTTTCATAGATAATTAATAAAAAGTGATAAAGTTGTTCATTCCCAGGTATCTTCTCTGGCATTTCTCCTATATGTCTTCTTTGCATTAACTTGAATTCTTACCTCTTTTTAGTGTAAGCCAGATCCACATTCTCTTAAGAAAATTTTCTCAACAACGTTTAGGATATGATCTTTCTTTCTTTTTTCCTTTTTACATTCTCTGGAGTTTAGATTTTTGGATTGTACTACATGACTTTGATTATACAATAATCAAAGGAAGTAGTAGGAATTTATATGTAGAAGGAGTAGAAGGAATTTATATGTACAAAGATAAAGATATTTAGGTACAACACGTTCCATTCCATGGAATAATGACACAAACTATTTTGCATTTTTCACATATAAAACTTTACCATTATATGACTTAAAAATTCTTATGTGGGACTGACTTATAATTATACTCCATTTATTTCAGCAAATGTAATTAGTTTGTTACTAGTAGATAACAGTTTCTATGGTTTCAGCTAAGCACTGTTTCTCTTGACATCTTTCTAGTGATTCAGATTAATGGAAATTAAATACACATACAGTGCTATTTTTAATGAAGTATTTAATGTCCCTTCACCTTTCTCTCTCAACCTGTCAATCTTCAGCATATTGCAATGATAAGGACTGACATATTGACACAGGCATTAATGTGTATTTGGGGAAAGGATATGGTTTTAAAAATACACTACAGTTGATGTGTCATGCTTTGTCTTATTGCCAGATGCACGTGATAGAATTCTTGGGAGAATAAAGATTCTAATGCTTTCTTTGCACCTAGTTACCATGAGGATTTTAGAGAACTGTCCTCATGAGTTATACATCTTGAATGGATCAATTGACCACCAAAGATGTCAACGGGTTATAGATTTAATCAATTAAAAACAATATACTTTTAAAAATTGTTTTAATTTTTATTAAATGTGAGTGTGCAGTCACTGCTCAATGTTAACATCCCAAAATAGTAACTTGTCATAGGATTTGTCATTTTGTAAGATTTTCATTATAACTAAAAGGCATATCAAAAGAACTTCATGAGATTATTTCAATATGCATGTGTCCCTTCTTATGCATTGATACATGTCTCTGAGTCAATTAAACTGGTGGGATAGATTATATCTAAGATTCAGAGGACATTGCTGTATCATATGTAAACACATTGTTGAAATCAGACAACTTTTTTTTCACAGAAATGTTAACTGAACAATTCACTATTTTCTTGGCTTTTACATTAAGGATGTTTCAGTACTAAACCTATGGGAGAAAAAATTGTGTGTGTGTGGGCCTTGAACCTACGCTCTCATCTAAGTGCAAGGCAAGTACTCTACCACTGAGATGTGTTCCTCAGTGCTCTTTTTCTTTGAGACTGGGCCTCGCTGATACCTAGGCTGATCTCAATTTGTGATTCTCCTGCTGAGTAGCCGGGCTCACAGGTGTGTCTCATCACTCTCAGCCTCAGCTCTTTAATGTACACAATTACTTCTATATTGATTTCAGCTTTTATTTTCAGCTGAATGAAAATATAAAAATCAAACTACTAATTATCTTGACAATGAGATTACAAATTTATCATATATTGCCTCATATTTCCTTAAAATACACATATATTGTGAGAGATGATTTCATTGACAGCTAATCTATAACCCATAGATAAAACTTTATTGAAATCGTGATCTAGTAAATGGCTCTAGTCAACTTCTTTGGATAACCCACTTATTGTGGACTGCTGGACTGTGTTGGATTGTTTTGCTGAATTCGAGCACCTATAATAATTGAATGACAACAGAATACCCATCCCTGACAGGACTAAACAAAAAAGGGGTACTACAAAGGAAGAACCATTCTGTGTTTGTATAAACAGTAGTTAGGATAAATATGCAGTACTTTTGCATAATTCTATGAGAAGAAAGATTTGCACTAATAGTGTTTGGACAGGATTAATACTGTAAAAAGTATTAATTAGTGAAACTGTACTATAATTGAGTTTCAAAAAAAAGACAGGTATACAGCTACATTCTCTTAATTCATTGAATGGAGGCATCTGCTCTAACAGTGTTTATAGATAAAATATCATGTATACATCTTGTACAACAAAAAGCCACAATGAAAACAATGTGCAATGTATTAATTGTTGAATCTATCCTACTAATTTGACTTGAACTGTCTCATTGCTATTTGTTCTTCAATAAAATAAAATAAGTAAAAAATGAATAAAAATAAAAATAAAGAAATTGTGATCTATAATGAAGCTACTCAGTAACTTTTCATGATCACAACACCTCAAAACCATGTATTTCATGATTTTGAATAGCAACAGTGAACAGACTTTGGCTTCATCTAGTATCCATTTTTCTGGTTACTATATAAATGATTCATACAGTACTTTAATGTCAAATTACTGATTAAAATAGAATGCATAATTCAATTTTCTATTGTGACTTCCTTGGAGGAAAGCTGGAGAAAAGCCAAGGATTCTTAAATATATTTGAGCCCCTTTAAAAACACTTCAACGGGAGAGAATACTGGAAACTCGCTAAGTGAAACATAGTTAATTTGTTCATTTATTAAGCAGATTTGAAAGTGTCAAGAAGGGCTATTTATTTCGGCACACCAACCAATTTTCTAAGGTGATGAAGAAGAAAGAGAAAACGCTCTTATTCTGTCCAGTACAGATTGTGCAGGCCTAGGGCACAGCTCAGAGGGCTAATGTCTAACGTGGGGTTAGGTAAATTGAAAAAGAAATTCAACAGGATTATTTTGAATTGTTTCAAGTATTTTGTTTCTAAGCCTTTAAACATATCCTCAAATAAGTGCTAAAAGAGAATGCATAATATAGTGCTTCTCTGAGAAGATTGTACAAATATTAATTCTTTCAGTTCTCGAGTTGGGAGGAAAAATACTGCTGAACTTGGGGTTTTGCTCTGGTTAAAAAGTCTTTTAGCGATGGTTCGTGTAAACAGACAATTAGACGAAGACAGAACACGGTATTTTAGGTAAGATACACGTCTTTAAACGGGTGCATGTACGGATAGACAAGAAAATCCGTTTTATTTTTAAAAGTAGACGTCAAGATGGGCGGTTTTCTCTTTCAATTTGCAAACTCTTCTGAAGGCTGGCCTCTTAGCGCTTCAACAACCGCACGTTGCCCCAGCTCCTTTTTCTTTCCTACTCTCAGAAAGGAAGGAGGGGTGTAAGGCTGAGTGAGATGCTACAAGTGCCTGAAGGAGCCGCCAGCGCCGCACAGGTAGGAAAGGCAGAGCCCACGCAAGGTCGCCAGGTTGCGCGGCCCTCGGGGGGCGCAGTCCGCAGACCCGGCGCGGAGGAGCGCGCGAGGGCAGTGTCCGAGCTGTCCTAAGAGGGCGTCGCGGCCCGGGACAGGCGCGAGCTGGGCGCGGTGAGTGGGTGTAGTGCGCGAAAAGAGCAGTCCCAACACCGGAGCCCGCGTCCCTGCAACCTGTCCTCGTCGCGAGCGCTCGCCCCGCCACCCTGCCGCAGGCCCTGCAGGGCGCGGGCGGGGGGCGTGTAGGGCGCTCCGGTGAAGGGCGACCGCACGCCTCCTGCGGCAGCCCCAGCTATCCTGCCTCCACCAGTAGCGGGAGCGGCGCCGAGGGGCAGCATTGACTGACAGAGGCACCGCCCCCTCCTCCCCCGCCCCGATACGTCATGGAAACACGGACGTCAGAGGCCACCGACCAATCGCAGGCCTCGGCAGGAGGGAAGGTGCACGCTGGAGGGGGCGGGGGCAGCTCGGGCCGAGGCGCTCGGGGAAGGAAGTGCGGGAGGGGCGCGCGGAGGCCCGAGTCTCCCGCCCTTACTCCCGCCACCCTTTCGCCACCGCGCGGCAAGTTCCAGTCGCCGGGCGCGCGCTCGCCTTCCGGGAGCGCGGTCACCGGGTCCTCCCATTAGACGCGCTCTCAGTGCAGCTTGCCTCACAGCCCCGTCCCAACTGCGCTTCCTACCCTCGCGCGCGCACGCGCGCGCGCACGCCCTCAGGCTCCCCGCGGGCCGCGTCACGTGACCGCGCCCAGCCAAGGCGGCAGCGGCGGCGGCGGCACGAGCTTCGGCGGCACTAGCAGTGGCCGCACGAGCAGCTGCGCCGTCAGCGTGGAGCGGGAGGCTTGTGGCCGTGGAGAGAAGGGAGCGCCGGGCCCGAATGGGTGAGCGTCCTGCCCTCGCCCGCCCCAGTGGGCTCGCGGGCCCCTGTCCGGCCGGCGCGCAGCCCCTCGTGCGCGGCCGTCCGAGCCCGAAGCTCGGGCCCCGCCCCGTGCGGCCGAGCCCGGCGCCCTCTGCCCCGCCCGCCGTAGCCGCTGCGGATGGCCGCGAGGCCGGCGAGCTGCCGTGCGGAGCGCGGCGCCCTGTGTACTCTGCGGACCGGGAGGCGGGTCCTGCGGGGACGCGGGCGGCCACTCGGCGGCGGCGGGCTCTGGGCGGGGGCTGCCGGGCGCCGCCTCCTCTGCCGCCGCCTCGCTGTAAAGCGTGAGTGGGGAGCTCCGGCTGGTGGACGCCGCGCCCGGGCTCGGCGGCCGCGTCCTCTTCAAGGTGCAGCCGCGCCTCCGCGTGGCGCCTCAACCCCAACCCCGCGAGGCTGCAGGCGGGAAGCCCAGTGCCCCGACCCTCGGCACCCCGACCCCTGTGTCGACCCGATCTCTATTGGGGTCTCCCCATCCTTCTCGGAAAATGGTGCCGGGTGAGGTGAGCGGCGGGGGCGGTCACCTGCGGGGCGGGGGCGGTCGGTGCGCCGGGGTCCGCAGCGTGAGTACTGGGTTGAGCGCCGCGGCTTCAGAGAAGTTGGCGCGGGAGCGTGGCAGGAGGGCGGGCAGCTCCCAGGTTGTCTCCCGCCCGGCGTTCGTAAAGGTGAGCTTGTGCCTCACCGTGCACCTCGGCGCCCGGTGCAGCTGCTGTCGCCGCCCCTGGCCCGAGGCCCTGTTGGCCTCTCGAGTACACCCGCGGCTCTGACTTAGCGAGCCGCCCCGGCCGCGCCACAGCCCATCCCGCCACCGGTCGCCCCCGCACCGCGCATGGTGACCTTGAGGGCAGCGGTGCCCGGCACTCCCTCTTTCTGCGTCCGGGGAGAATCACCCCTCTAATCCCCAGCTTCGAGCCCCCAGGCTCGCGGCGGGCGGGAGCCGGGGCCCCGGTCCGCCCTCGGGCGGGTGGTTGATGGATGTGTGTCAGACCGGACGGCGACTCCCCGGGAGTTGGAGCGCCGCCGCTCTTTTCTCCCTACGTCTTCCGTCTGGGTCCTCAGGGTGGTCGGGATTGCTGCCGGCTTGTTTGTACGGGTTTAGTTTAAAAGAAAAACAAAAACCCACGACATCCCCATCCCTTTTGGCAAAGGTCAGTAAGGAGGACGACGTGCGGGGCGCCCGGTGCGGTTTGGGGGTGTGATCTCTTTATGCCACCCTGCTGGAGAATCCTGTGGCTGAGCTAGTTAGCGACCCCCGGTCTGCACCTAGGTCACCAGCCCGGTCGGTCTTGGGCGTCTTTCATTCAGTTTTCTGCGGGACTCTAAGCGGCGCAGCCGAGTGTGGTGTGGCGGTGCCTGGTGTGGAGGTGTCGGGGTGGGCTAAGGGGCTGCAGAAACGCAAGGGGCTCTTTCCGCAGGCACGATCTTACCTTCTCCTGTAGCACAGAGCGCCGCGCACAGCCCCTTTCCGCTGCTGTGCACGCTACTTTTCTGGGTTTATTAATAATCTAATGGCTCCTGTTGGTGTCGATTGCTGTTTCTGATAAATTAGTTACATGGATTTTTTTTCATATGTGTGTAGCTGTGTGCACATGTCTGGACTATTTGCCTTTCAACATGGAAGCCTTTGTTGTGTTTAACCTCCCCCACCTGAGGACAGACTTATTTTAAAATACGGCTCTTGTTAAGCGTGGGTGTATTTTATAAGTGCTTGTGAGGGCCTGGATTGTACGAAGCTCTCTCCGGGCATCCTTTTGGATGGCGGCCGCGGGAGTGAATGGAGGGCCTTCTCGAGCACAGCCACCAGCCTTGCCCAGGAGGACTCCCTGTCCTTGTATTTGCCGGGGCCGGGATGGGGGAATTAAGAGCAACAGGACAGTAACCTGGATTTTATACTGTGCACTTCTTTTGGGTCCCCATCCCCTTATTTCTTTTTCTTTTTTTTTTTTTTTTCTTCCTTTTGGTGAGTTCAAATGTGAAGAAAATAGAAACAGTTTTTCTTATTGGACCCCTTTGAAGGTTAGAATATGAGTGGGCCTTTTTAGCCATGATTTCAGGGGCCTGTTTTAGTTTCTACCTTGCTTTAGATAAGACGGTTAAATTGCTGTAATTAAGGGTGGATCTCTGTCCTGATTTTGGCTTGGGTGTAACTGCAAGGATCTTTGAAAAGTAACTGTTATTTCCTACCGTATAGTCTGCAAGAGTGAGTCACATTAGGGTGAGTTGAGGACAGAGCGCCACCTTTAATTTAAATTTTGTGACTTGTCTTTTATCTAAATGATGAAAATTAAGAATATGCCTTGATTTTTACCTCAGCTGTCATTACTGCCGTTCCCATTTAAATGTATAAGGAAGACTTCCGTTCATTTTTCTGTATTTTGTAATTTCTTACTCTTGAGAGGAATTGATGCGATTTTATGGGAAATCGTGGTTTCTTTATTGAAGCTTGGAATCCAGTGTAACTTTCTGAGATGAGGTGAGACACTAGATTTGATTCCTGGTTTTGTTGGAATAATAGGGATACTGATAGTCTGGATCTGTTTGGGAAGAAGGAAAGTAATAGCTGCGTTGCAAATGTTTTAAAACTAGCCATTTCACCAGCTAAGAATATCTAAGAGCATGATAGTACTTTTACATTTTTAAACTGCTGAGCTATTGACAGATCCTAAAATACACACTCAAAATTAGTAAAATGATTAACTTTGCTTGAGTAGGTAAGGTAATTCTTGTTTGTCCTTCATCTACTTGCCTTTTATAATTTTACTGAGGGTTTTGCAATTGTTTTAAAGTAACCCAAATAAGCACTTCTAGTAGAAGTAGTTTTTCAAAGTTAATAAAGACCATATTGGAAAAGCTGGTTTTTACATATGGCTCCTGTCAAATGCATCTCATATAAAAACAAATGGAATCCTTCCTCCTTAAAAGAGTGCTGTAGGAGCAGCTGAATCAGTGAGCTGTCCCTGCCTACTTGTTCCTTCCCTTCCTCTCTTTCCCAGGTACAAAATTTAAGATACACAGTCATTTTAGGCATCGGATCATTTTGATTATTGTATTACAGCTGTAGCATGAGGAAGAAAGCTCTCAAATAATGGATAAATTAACACATAGGTACAAACCACAAGATATTGCCATCCAACAGCATTGAAGTTTTAATTCAACACTTGTGATTTAATAGACTACTGTAAAACATTTACTATTAAGCTGAGGACAAGCCTTCATTAAACTAAAACTAAACAAAAATCTTTGTGATAAAATATGACTTAGGTCTTTACTGCTTCTTGGTTTCTCTTAAAACTGTAAAATATGTATAAACTAAAGGGCATTTAAACTAGTAGGTTGATGCATGGAGAATAATTTTACATGTTATATATACACTACATTGGTAGAATTTATTTTGGGATCTGACCACCATAAGTTCATTTTGAATGAAATACCTTATGTAAAGTGAGTTTTAAAAGAAGTAACTTTTTAAAATTTGTAATACTGAATCACAAAGAAAGTATTTGTCATTTTTTCTTACATCCACCCAGCTAAATGATGCTTTCATTGTTGACCTATTAAAATTTTATATTATAGGAGTTGTCACACTTGAGAAAGTAGAGAGAATCATGAACTTACTGATTTTTGACAGCAACTCATGGCCCATCTGCTTTCTATCTGTACAAGAAATGGATTTGTTATAAATAGGCACATAGGACAGATAATTGAATAAAATTATCTTACAGAGTATACTCAGTAAATGCCCTACATTTATTTGAATCTGAAAGACCAAATTTCTTTGTTCTTTTTTTAACATTGCTCTTACGGTCTAATCTATTCTACAGTAGATACCTAACGATAGCATCTCTCAATTTTTGCTATTTTATTACAGTATGATTGATGAAGTGCTTTACAGTTTTTAAGAATGTAATTACTCATTTGATTGTCACTGTAAATATGCTTGTGAAATGAGTGACATAGACGGTTACACCTTTCCCCCCACTGCCCACTGATAGTGATTTATCTAGACAGGGCCTAAGGTCATGCAAGTAGTATCTAGATAAGCCAGAATTGGACTCTCCATGGCTTCTAATTTTGTGCTTTGCTCTTCTCATTATGTTTATGTATCAAAGTGGTGTAAGTATTTGAAAACTCAGCTTCTGGCGGTTAATTTAATTGTAGAATATAAATAGTAATTTAATCATTGCTTATATTCGGTGTAAATCATAACCTTGATTTACTTAACAGCTGAAGATATGAACTTGAACATATTTGGAATATTGTGTTTTTAATAGTATGGATTTTTTTAAGTTAAGAATTTTGTTTTCAAAAGCTTGTTGGTCTTCAGTTGACTACAGATGTATTAAGTCTTTATTTTAAAATGTCCTGCACTAATTTTTCTTTTTATTCTTGCTGTAATATTTTATGCACTTGTTTTTCTGCTGCATGTTATCTAAATTGAGATACTAATTTGTTACATAATTCAATTTAAAAGTTTCACATGAGATTTTACTTCCAAAAGTGCAAAACTTTGTTATATATCTCACAAGGCAGGTAGTGATGCTCCAACATTAGGGTGCATCAAGGGTTGAGGGTTACTGAAAGTACAGATTCCCATGGCCTTGCCCCTGCAAGTCTAATTTAGCAGATTTGGAGTGGGGCCCAATACTCTAAATTTTGAAAAACACAGCCATTAAATTTATAAATAAGCTAAAATTATGTAGTAAAGATGCCTTTGTAAATCAGGAAGGCATCACTGGTTTGATTTTACACACAGTGGAATTAGAGCTTTCAAATATTTTTGACTATTGTAATAAAGTTTGGTTGGATTGGGTGGTTTTGTAACAGCTTAGAACTGCTAAGTCAAAAGATTTCTCATATGTACCACCTTCTTTCAGAAGGTTCATCTGTGGTTACTTATTAAGTACTATAAGTTCTTCCAGAATACTCTTTATTTGCATGTTTTATGTCTGTCCAACTGACTTCAATGTAGAAACTTATTTTTATAAAAATAATTGGTGTTATGTTATTATAGTACTGTATATTTCAACTATAGTATAGCACTTATATTTTGTTAGAAGAAAAATCCTTCAAACTAAAAAGACAAATTGGTGGATAGTCATCTATTGATATTATTTTTGAAGCTGCTTTTAAAAAAATAGCTGGCTAGTGCTAAGTGATTGTTCAAGAATTATATCAGGCTCATTGATAATTTGATAGCATATCAATAAAAATTATTGTTGTTTCACTTAAATGTTAATAGTTTATATAGTTGAGCACTCTAAAATCCATTTGAACTTTGTTTTGAAAGTATTTTAAATTATATAAATATTATAATTTATATTTAATATTATATAAAACCACTAATATATAAAACCACTCTTTAAAATACAGAGGTAGTTTAGCTTCATGTATGTACTGTACCTGCATTTACAATACTTTTTTTTTTCTTTTGAGACAGGGTCTTGCCTTGTAGTTAGACTGGCTTTGATTTTACTATGTAGTCTAGGCTGACCTCAACCTAAGTACTCAGATTACAGACATGTATCACCACATCCAGCTAAAATGCATTTTAAAATGAAATTAATTTTGAAGCAAATTTATCTCAACACTGCACTATTTTGAGATTATAGATATGTTGGCTATATTTTAGAGTGAATAGTTAGATTTCATAATTTGTGGAAATTAATAAGGCCTTATGAAGGTACACTGTAGATAAACATTTTCCTGTATTTTAGGGAAGGGTCTACAGAGTGTTCAGGGTGTCAATACTAGATCAGACTCGTAGTGATCTACCTGTTTATAGCCTCCTAAATGATGGGATTACAAGTGTACACCACCATGCCCAATCTCAATTGCTGGTTCAGCATGCCCTGGAGGCGGAGCTCCCCTCCCCCCCGCACGCTGTGACCGCACTTGAGACTGGGCATAGTGGTGCTTGCCTATAATCCCAGCTCTTTGGAGGCTGTAAACAGGTAGATCGCTATGCCTCTGATCTAGTAGTGAGACCCTGAACACCCTGTGGACCCTTCCCTAAAATACAAAAAAATAAAGTAAATCTTAACTATTTGACTGCTTAACCTAAAAAAAATCTTTAAAATCATTTTAATATTAGCAGTGTGTTTCCATCCGTTTTGTTATCCTACAGAGTTCTCCCCTAAGAAGATCTTAAAACACAATGTAGGGGCCAGGGAGATGGCTCAGTGGAATGAGCATTTCTCTGGCGAGCGTTTCTCTAGCAAGCGCAAAAGATCTGCATTTAATCCCCGGTTTCACCAAAAGCAAAACAATGTTGTTCTCTAAAAAATTTTTAGATCCAGTACTTAAATCTACCTTTCATATTCATGTCAGAATGTTTTTTGTTTTATTTATCTACTTATTTCGGGTGGATTTGTTTGTTTTGAGGTAAGGTCTTGCTCTGTAAATCAGGCTGGCCTGGAACTTTAGACAAACCTCTTGCCTCAGTCCCCAGTGTTGGGATATATGGGTCTACCACCAGGCCTACCTGTGTTATTTTGTATGGCTTTTATACCGTTTTTTCACTAAAACTTTTAGTGTTTCCTCATTTTCTTTTACCCAGACTTTGAAAGTATATAAAGCAAGTCATTGTTTTCTAAAGTATAGTTTTAAGAATTAGTTCTAAAAAAATACTAGAGGTTAGCTGGAGGGGAAGGGGAAAAATGAAAATCAGAAAGGAGATAGTGATGTATGCAGTTTTCGTGTGGGACATCTCATCTTTTTTTTTTTTTTTTTTTTTTTTTTTTTTTCTTTTTCTTTTTCGGTACTAGGAATTGAACTTGCAGCCTCACACTTACCAGCCAAGTGCTCTGCTGCTGAGCTACATCTCTGGTTCAGATATTTTAGTATCCTAAAATGACCTAAATCAGACCAGTTGTGTTCAATGTTCCTCCTATTTCACACATACCTTTTAGTGGATTTTCTCACCTGTCCATTTTAGTGTACTACCTATCCAGATCACCACTTTGCCCACCTCCAGGGGGTGCTGTTTACATGGAGCACAAAATGACTTATGTTTCCTGGATTTGGAAGCTTCACTGTGTATTGCAGTACTGCTGACTGCCCACTGTGTGACAGTATGTAGACTGCCAGTCTTTGTCCCCTTTCTTTGACTTCATGTATGTTTTTTCTCTCACCTGACTGGACGCTGTCTTCTGGTCCTAATGGTCCAATCATTCAAAACTCACCAGTATTCTATCCTTTTCATTCATCCCTGATTGTCTTGTCTGAATTCCTCTGTATATGTGTTGTAGGTTGTTCATCTGTTGTGTAGCTTTCTGTTTTAGTGGTTTCATTTCAGAAACAGAATAGAGAAGTTGAGATAAAACATGAGTTCATGGAGATATTTAGAATTTAATCCAAAATATTCAGTCAGTATTTTTGCACATTAGTTTAGAAATCAATTAATAACTTAATTGTTTAGGTAAAATAGGGAAGGTTGAGGAAATTTTTCTGGGGAGGTTCTTAAAATCTTGTTACCTTTGATTAACCTTGCTTAAGTGGACTCATAGAATAGTCTGTTTTACTTCTAGAAGGTGGCTGCACTTCATAGAATGTTATTAAAACAATTCAGTATGTAGGAAGTAGTTTTTCCATTTCTAGATTTCAGTGTGAAAATTCATTTGTCCATGTTAAATTTTATCGATTGTAATAAGCTATTATAGTAGCAGTTGATATTTATATAGCAAAATAATTTTACTTGTGTCATTTTTTTCCTTTTATCAGGATTGATGTTATTTGGATGTCTTTATTGGATTTATATCCATTAGTACATTGTGTGATGTACAGTGCCATAATGCAAAGTATATGTTAATGATTTAAAGCTTAAAATATATTTTATAGTTGCTATTTATTGATAGAAATATCCATGAGCTGTTTTGATATACTTGTTTTTGTGAATTGCAAAGGAACATGTTAGCTCATGACCAGGTTGAGAATCACTGTGGGCATCAAGAAGAAGTAAGGGCATAAACTGTGTTAAAATATAAAGTGTGATAGTATGGTTCTTCTTGAACTTCCTTCCTTAGGTCAAGAAATAAAGCCTGAATTGATTTCATCATTTCTATTGCCTATTTGTGTAATGCTCTGAGTAGTAATTTCAAATGTGAAATAATTATGAATTGTATGGATTCATACAATTTTTCACATTAGGGCCGGGGAGATGGCTCAGTGGAATAAGTGCTTCCCTTGCAAGCACAAGGGCCTGAGTTCAATCCCCAGTTCCGCTAAAAAAAAAAAAAAAACAATTTTTCACATTAAAAATTTTTGAAGCAAAAGTCAATGTGTAGCACAGATGAGACTGTACAGGTGCACTGCTTTTCTTCCATTTCTTTTAAAAAATTTATAGATTGACATTTTGGCAAGGTATTGTAGAAAGAATTTAAGATTTACTCTTGCTTTAAATTTGCAATAATTAATGGTCATGGTAACATTGTTGGTCAGTGAAGCTCAGAAATGGCTTTGTTAATGAAGACAAGAAAAATCTGAGAACAATGATCTGTGGAACCAGGTAAACTGAGAAGAGGTGGGACAGTACACAAGATCTTTTTCTGCTGCAGTGAAGACACATATACAGGATATTGGTTCTTCATGATGTCTTCCTCATATACGATTTTCTATTCCTTTGTGATAATTAGTCCTTTTCCATTCTGGCTCAAAGTCATACTCTCTTTTTACTTAAAAAAATGATTCATGAACCTCCAGTACACACAACTAATACTATGACAAAGAACTACAGAACTGAGTCAGAAGGGCACCAGTGCAGATTGAGAAATGAAAACAGGGTCAGTCAGTGGTATGGAAAAGACATGGTGGCAAAACAGAGGAAAAGGAGCTCTCCTAGGGTCAAACTAAGTGATCAAGAAAGGTATCAGTCACCAGTCAGCCTCCTCTGCACATACAGTGGATTTAAAATTCACTAACCCTTTTGAGTTTAAATACCACTTTTTATATATATAGAACACTAGAACTTAATTGATTTCTTTGTCACCTCAGATCTTCTTGCTCAAACATCCTTTTTTGGTAGGAATGCACACCTTTCTCAGAACCGTGTGTCTTTGTGATACTCATGTGACTGGACTTAAAAGCTTAGAATTTGAGCTTTTCCTCAGTTATTATAAACTGCCCAGGATAAAAAAACCTTGGAAAGCTTTAGCAAATCTCACGTACATGATGTTGTTTTGGGATGTGCATGTATGTGTTTTGAGACGGTCTCACTATGTAGCCCACACTGCCTTTGTGATCCTTTTGGAGCCTCCTGAGTGTTGTAGATACAGGGGTGTGCCACTGTTGTGGTTTGGAGTTTTTTCAAGGAGAATAATATAATACATGTTTTATAATATTATTTTATAAGGAATCGCCCAAGAATCATACACAAGAAGTACAGGAAAGGCCCAAAGGTCAGTGGTGGAAGCCAGACAGTGTATGTCAGCCAAATGAAGGATCTGTGTTGGTAGGCTGAGGGATCTGTGCTGGACTAGGAAGCAGTGCTCAAAGTAAGCACCAGAGTTCCTCCAGAAGTACCACAGCCATCCTCAGTATAACAGTGAGTCGCAAGCTCCTCCAGCGATGAGGAGACCTGAGTTCCATCAGGAAAGCCAGTGTGACAAGCTTCTCCATGACGCTGAGCAGTGCACCATTTTCCCCTCTGGAGCCAGGAAGCAGGGCTCAAGATGAGGACCAAAGGTCCTCCAAAGTTCATCAAGAAAGCTGGCACAACAAGGTTCTCCAGCAGAACAGCTCAAGATGAGGGCCAGGGAGATGGCTCAGTAGAATAAGTGCTTCCTGGCAAGTGCAAGGGTCTGAGTTCAATCCCCAGTTCCACAAAAACAGAACAGCTCAAGAGAACCAGCAGTTTCCAACAGCTTCTCCAAACAGCATCCCCAACAGTATTCTGACAATTTCTCCTGTTCTTCCTTAATGCTGGTGGGAACAATGCTCAGGTGGGCCTCCCTCACGTAGCACCATGCTAGTTCAATTCAGCTGGGTGTAAGAAGTTGTCTACTAGTTAGTTCCACAACAGCCACCATGCCCTACCAATTAAAAAAAAAAAAAATTAAATCTTTTATTTAATTTTTTTATTTGGTACACAGTCTCACTACACAGCTTGGCTCATAGTGATCCTCCTGTCTCACCCTTCCTAGCACTGGTATTACAGGTGTGCACCAAAAGGCCTGGTTTCAGTGGCTGGCACAGCATGCAGTACTGGGAATCAAAGTTGGGTTCTTGCACTTGCCAGGTGGGGACTTAGACTGCCTAGCTTTCCCCCAGCCCCTGTCCAACCATTTTTTTAAAACTACTTTTCTGTGAAGTTTGTTTCCTGATTTTGCCTTTCCAGTACCTTATCATTTGACTTTTCATCTCTGTTAATGCTGTTTCATTCATGAGGATAAAACATGTTTATTGGAAAGCTGTCGTCTGTGCTTTCTGTTTGCAGAATTTAAGACTCATTTAATTTGACTCCCTGGTAAACATGTATGACAGAGTAAAGGGGAGGAATTTTTAAAAAGTCCAAAATTCATGAGGAAGAGGACCACATACCAAATTTTAGAAGAAGTTGACTTCATAGTCTCAAGTAACTGGATTCCAAGCGAGTAATGCAAAAAGTAGAGTATCGACTCAGCTTGTTACAGAATTCCCCAAAAGCTCAAAGTTGGGAAAATGAGATACCTTTAAAGAAGAGGTGACAGGTGAACTAAACCTAGAGAGAACTGGTTGAAAAATTAAGAATTTAACACCCATATAACCATTCCACATGCTGCATAGCTCTGTGACCCCTTTTACTCATCCTTGTAGAAGGCTGGGGAACACAGGTTGAAAACCAGGCTACCACTTTGAAACCATAACAAGAATTTGCAGATCTCCAGGCCTCTTTCACTCAGTTGTAGATTTGCTGGCTTTAGATATTCTCACACAGGATTACAGAGACATCTTTTTTTTCACTATTCTTCCCATCTGCAGGGTTGACTTGAGTACTCTGGCCCACTTAAGGGAAGACAGTTAAAGGATTCTCCATTGGCTGTGTGTGTGTGTACAAAGAAAGTGTTCTAGTCAGTGAATTCCATAGTTAGAAAGCTGTATGTCAGAAAGCTGGATACAAACTTGGGTTCAGAAAAGCAATTGTATAGCTTACTTGTTACCTATTCTTTTCTCTCATAATTAAAAAAAAATTCTTAGAACTTTATGAAAGTATAATTAACATACAGTAAAACTTCACATAAAGTGAAAATCTTGAGTTCACATTTGTATATATTCCAGTGAAATCAACAACACAATCAAGATAATGTGCTTAATCATTTCTCCTAAAACTTCTTCCTGTTTTTCTAGTCCTCCCATGCCCCTGCTCCTCACAAAAAAAAGAAAGAAAAAAAGAACCTTCAAATTAGAATTTTGTAGAATTGTAGATACATGGACTCATATGTGTTCTTTGTAGCCTGATTTTCAGCCTAATTGAGATTCATCTATTACATCTATTAATAGTTAGTTGCTTATAAGGATTTCTGTATACCATAAGATATACACCCCATAATTTGCTTATTCATTCACCTGTTGAATGATGTTTTGGCTCCAGTAAGGTGAAGTCGATTTTTTTTTTTTTTTTTTTGCGGAACCAGGGATCGAACTCAGGCACTTGCACTTGCCAGGGAAGTGCTTATTCCACTGAGCCATCTCCCTGGCCCCTGGTAAAGTCAATTCTTGAGTTGTAATTTCTTTATATGTTCTGGATAAAAGAACTTTGGGAAGTAGCTATGTTTTTGCCTGAGGCAGGAGGAAGAATAGTGGCAAAAGATAAAAGATGAAAAAAGCAAGCAGGAGCACAACAAACATTATTTGCAGAGATTATTTTCAGGGTGAGAGCCTGACAACTCCACCTATATGGAATAAGCTAAATGTATGGATAATTCACACTTGTGAATTCCTGTGTTTTCACTTTTGTATAGTTTGAATGCTTAACTCAGTAATATTTTAGGTGAAATAATGCATTTTTATAAACATGTGATTAATAATGACTTCACTGAACATTGCTTAGTAAATGCAGCTGATAGACAATTTAAGATCCTATTCTTGATTTCATCCTTGAGGTACACTGCTTCCCTACTTTTAAAGTTGTGATTATGTTTCTATCCATTTAGAGACATGGTCTCCCTGCATAGTTCAGGGCTGGCCTTAAACTCACTCTGTAGCCCAAGCTGGCCTCAAACTTGGACTCTCCTGGATGCTGGGATTATAGGCAGGATTACAGGTGTGCACCACTGTGCCTAGCTAGATTTCTTTTTATTATAAAGAACAGTTGGTTGCCATATTTAGTTTCCTAATAATGTTTTAAAGCTGATCTGTTTATGATAGCACCTAATTGAAAAATGGGCCAGTACTAAAACACTCTAGTTACTCTGACTAAAAGAGAAACTTTAAAATAATTAAGTGAACACCTTTTCTACCAATTTCTACCTGCCAGGTACTACTGTTCTAAATAATTTCCAGATATTAAACCATATCAGTTAGTGAATTCCATGGAATTTGTGGATGAGATAGATATTCTTTATAGAAAAAGAGGAAAAGGAAATCTACACATGGTGGCGCTGGGGAGGCCAAAAACAACCACTATGTCCAAGCTGCGTAGTGAGACCCTTTACCAAATGCATAAATAGAAAATAAAAAAAAGAGTTATTAATTATTTTAAAAGAGTATCCTAAGTAGTGACTTAGATAACTTTATGCCAGTTAAAGTATAACAACAATTACTGTATGATGTTTGGAAAGTACAAGGCCAATGCAAAAGTTGGACAAAGTCATGCATAGCCCTAATTTTGAGAATTACCTAACTTTAACATTTTAGTTTTCATTTTTGTTGTTTTGGGTACATGTTTGCAGTACGTGTGGGCTCCATTCTTCTTTGGGGAGTTGGTGCACATCTTTATTAGTTCTTCATCCCCTCTACTCCTGCCCTCTGCCTGCTTCCATCTCTTGGTATCCTTCCCTTTGCAAAAGATTTATCTGGAGGTAATTGATGTATGATTGTGTGCTATAAAACACTGCTACTGGTTTTTTCATGTATCTAAATTTTTTCACTAACATAATTTTAATGAGTATAATGTTCTGTCCCATAGCTGTTTGCTTGTTATCGTTTCATTTTCATTTTTGTCTGTTAAATAGTCCTCTAGTATGCATCTTTATTTGTTGATGTTTCATCTCTGTTTATTATGACCCTCATAATTACTAGTTTTTAAAGGGTTTTGGTATTTGTGACAGTCTGATTGAACTTTTCTTGCAGCATCTTTTCTGGTCAGGTGTTTGAGACTTCTGGTCTTGTCTCATAGTATGTGCAGTGTCTCTTTCCCTTACTTTTAGGTCTATGCTCTACATCCTCATATTCTCATTTTTAAAAGTTGTCGTTTTATGTGTTTGACAATTCTGTAAGATGTTCAGCTGGAGAGTGGGGACTGATGGCCCACCACTCTCCCCTGGCACAATGCTCTGTTTAAACCTATAAGGTTCTTAATAACTTCTGAAGGATTGTCCTGTGCCCAGTCTTGAGCATGAATACGTTGATACTGGATGACTGTAAAGTGATTGCTTTGTCTCTTAGAAACTGTCATATGCTTGAGGTGAAAATTTATCCCCAGCTACTACTACTCCTTTGAGCACAAGTATTGTCAACTGAATGATTCAATTGAAAGTGAGAACTAAACTACATATAAACTATATAAATCTAATTTGTATAAATATGTAAATCTAGTTGCTTCCAAAATAGTTTTAACACCTGTTTGAAAACTTAACTACAGAATAATTATAAGAACCATGTAGAAACAGAGTTATTGTTACTTCAAAATGCTGGTGAATAAAGCACTCCAGAATCAAGGTATCTGTGCCCTTTGTTTTGGACCCAGATAGAGACAGTATCTAGGGGTCAAGCTCAGGGCTGCTCAGTTATCTGACTACCTTAGGCCTTTTCCTTTTTCTTTTTATATTGTTACAGGTGATGCTGATGTTTATTATTATTATTATCATCATCATCATCATTATTATTATTAGACAGTATTCAGACTGCCCTCAAACTAGTGGCAATCTTTCTGCTCCAGCCTCCTGAGACCTGGATTACAGGTATATGCCATCATGCTTTACACTTTCTTTTTAGTTTGAGACAGAGTGTGCTTCGGTTGTGTAGACTGCCTTCAGATTTGCACTTCTCCTGCCTCAGACTCCTGAGGACCTAGCATTCCCTGCCATGAATGGCTAATGTGTATCTTTTTTAAATAAACATACATATTGAAAACTACAAAAGCTTAGCATCTAAAGTAACAGTGGGACTGACAAGATAGCTCAGCACATCTGCTTAGGCAAGTGCACAGGGACCACAGTTCAAACCCCAGCACAGCATGCTGCACCAGCCCTGCTTCCAGGTTGGGCTAAACCAGCCACAGAGTCCAGGTGTAGTGGTCCACGCCTGTAATCCCATTGTCAGGGAGGCTAAAAACAGGAGGATCACTGAGTCTAAGCTGTGTATTGAGACCCTATAACAAGCAGATACTTTAAAAAAAAATGATAACAAAAAGTTAAAACTACAAATCTGTTTTGAGTTAAAGTATAAAACACAATTACTATAGATGAAATGAAATTTTAAGGAATTTTAAGGTGCCTAATAATATCTTCCTATATGTCTTGCTTTGTCTTCACATTTAAAATGGAAAACTTAAGATTTTAAGTAAACAGATGTGAAAATACTCCCAGGATCTCTTTCAAAACAGTGGAGTCCTTTGATAACCTGCTGAAGAGAGACATAGACCTTATAGTTAGCCTCAGTGTGTCCAGTGGTGAAGTGCTACATACTTGCAGGAACCGTGTCAGGCGCACACAGCACACACCCCTTTCCTGGTCTGTTATCTCTTCCTATGGGGCAGGGGCTCCTGGCTATTACAACAGAAATCAAAGTCATAGGATGGGAGGCAGAGCTTGGAGGATTGCCCCAAGTTTGGGCTACGTAGTGAGTTTAGAGGTAGCCTGAACTAATGCATAGTGAGACACTGTCTCAAAAAGAAACAAAAAAAGAAAAGAAAGGCTGTGTAGAATCTGTTGTTAAGCATTCAAACTTGAGTAATTTTGCTACAGTTGTTTCCTTTCTTTTTCATTCTTCCTGATGATTTCTGTCCCCCACCCCTTGGGGGAGAATGAGCTTTACTTGTATTTCCATTCAGAGTCAAGGCGATGAGTTAGACTCAGCGCTGAGTTGCATAATTTTGGGCCTGCTCCCATTGTCTCTCTTTGTGATATACACCTGTAGTCATAGATTTATACTGACTGTTCCGCACACAGGATGCTTGTATGATCTTTGTCCTGAATAAAGGAAATTCTTAGGAGATTCTTTGGTCATGCTCCTCTAGTATATTTGATGTCAAGTAGCTGCAAATAAAGCAGAAGGTTTAAAAAGTTAAAGAGAAATTTTGAATGGTTTCGGTGAGGTGTAGGAGGTCTAGAGAGCTTATTGTTTAACCTAAAACTGCAGATGTTTGCAAGGAGTTTGGAATCATTGGAAGTTACAGATTTTAATGACATTAGAGACTTAAGTTAAGAGGATAGGTGCATAGTGATTTGATGGGAAGAAAATGTGACAGATTATTTAGTTGTTTGGATATAACATTTTGCATTTAATTTGGTAAGTATATGTCTAGATACACATTTGAACATTCACCAATTAGTTTTTTTTCCACTTAACTAATTTACCTTATCTAGAAAAGTTATAGTTATAAAAGAATGAAATATGCCAAACTAACTGTGCAAAACCACAGTGTTCATCTACTATAAAAGTTAATAAAACCAGCCTACTTGTCTTTGTGCATGCCACTTAGTAGTGGACAGAATGCTGTGTGTAATTGGAATGAAAGAAGCAGCAGAACCTGAAAAAGAAAGGTATGTGATAATTTCTCCACTGGCCTGAGGCTGTTATTTATCCAGCTTCCTGAACCATGTAAAACAAAGTAGAGAACCAGGAAATTGGCAGAATAGTATTCTAAGAAGCCAGAAGTCCCTTCTATCCAAAGCTTTTAGTGCTTCTCTCCATTATAGGTATTCACTTGGTGCGTTTATTAGTATTTTAAATATATTGCTCTAGCATTTTGACAACTATTTTTTAACTCCTTTCAAAAAAAGCAGATTTGAGAAACAGAAGATTGTCTAGAGACAAGTACAAATACCACAAGAAAAATCAAAAATCAACATCTCACTGTGTAAGAGATGGTTTTTATGAGAATTTATAAAACTCAACAGCCTTGGACAGTTTTCTTTGAAAACAGTGTTTTTCTGGCTCTTCATACCTGGAATGCTTTCATCTGCATTTTGTAGAACTCATCCCAATATTCTTTCATGAAGCCCTCTGCACTACTCCAGAAAATTAGATGCTTCTTGTGATTTGTGTTACTGATTTGTGTTAATTCCGAGCCCCTAAATTGTCCTGTATGTTGTCACCATGGTCACTTTCAGTTGTAGTCATACCAAGAGTCCTTATTGTATTACAGACATGCCCAGTCTGTTTATTGTTTTTTGCCTTTTCCTGTCATACTCCCCTTGCCTAAATTCCTCATGCTACAAAGTATCGCTTATCTCTCAAAGCATACTTCAGAGCTAACTTCTTTGATGAGCCAGTTCCTGCAGATTCTCTGGGCAGAGGGTGTTGTGATCACTTTAAGTTAATTTAATGTTTCCTTGACTTTGAAATAGCAGGTAGAAAATAGATGATTGGCTTAGCACCAGTTGTATAAGGTAGGAGAGAGTGAAAACTCCCAAGTGCATACAGAAATGCTTTTGACTGAAACATATTCCACTCTTTCTTATTTTAACTGGTACAGAAAAACAAAAAATGACTCATTAATCAAATGTTATATACTTTATTCAATACAAGGAAAGTCTGAGTCCAAGCCAAGCCTTTGAGCACAACTAAATCATTTCAGCCATGGATACAGAATGAGATAATACATTAAGTTTTATAACCTAAATCTTGTGACTTTAACCTTCTCAATACCATTGCAGTGGACTTATAACTCTAAAACTTGGTGAAGCGTCTAGATTTTATTTGAATTTCCTATAGACTAATCTTTTTTCTTATTGCCTTTTTAATCTTTTTTAAAATTTTTCTTAACATAGTACTGACCCAGAGCTCTGATGTAGAGGAAATGCTCTCCTTCTGTCATTTAAACGGGACGTGATTGTTCTGAGAGCTAGCAAATTTCTTTTCCTTTTAATTGCTTTACCTTACTTGTGATAAGCAGCCTGTGTGTGAATTAGCTTTCCTTTTCAGTGTGAATTTCTTAATTATAAACTTCTGAAAGATGCTTTTAAAAAAATTGAATATTCTCATTGACTCAAAATGGAAAGATAAGCTGGAGAAATGGCTCAGTGGAATAAGTACTTCCCTAGCAAGTGCAAGGGCCTGAGTTCAATGCCTGGTTCCACCAAAAAAAAAAAAAAAATCTTCCAAAATGGAAAGATACTGGAATTTCTTATTTTGGGAACTAAGAATGCTAGAAATGGGCTAGGAAAATAGGCTGTTTCTAAAATATCTGTATCTTACATTTATCTGTATCTATAATTACTCTCCTAGATAAGACTTCTTCCAGGGTTGGTTAGTATTAATCACGTCCTTCGAACCTCAAGAGTTCTTGGTAGATTAAAGGTTGGAAGCTAAGTAGTAATCTTGAGTGATCACCTGATGGCTTACTTATGTTTGGGTTTTAAAAATTGCTTAAGGTAATTTATAAAATGTTATCAAAAGATTTTTGTGTAAAATATTTAAAGTTTCTAATTATATAAGGGTACGCTTTCACTACAAGTTGATGGTTCATTTCTCTGTAAGTCTGTAACTTGCCCAGGTGTCAGCACTACGAAAATCCCGCAGGCCAGTTCTGTACAGGTCCATTGTTCTTTCTGCTATGCATATATGGCCCTCTGTCATGTTACCAGAAATTTAATGATGAGAGTAGATTTTTTTCTTTTATCTTGAATGATTCTTCAGAGCTTACCTGTTCATCCAAGTATTGATAATACATGTACAAGACACTAGGGATTTGGTTTATTCTTATTGACTCTTAAATATTGACTGCAAAAGGACAGATTTATATCTAGTTCTGTTTCTGTCATACCACCCATTTAAAGTTACAAGCAATGAATACTTGTTCAAGTTTTACAGGCAGAATTTATAATGTTGGCATTTAGGGTAAAAACAGTAATTGTCAGTGAAATACGGTATTTTTGATAATACTAGACAAAACAGTAGAAGTCTTTAGTAGAAAAACAATATCCTAGAAAGCACTGAATATTAAAACTGGTAAATAGTAAAACACATATAAGAGGGAAAACCAATTCTGTTGAACCCATCTCACAAGAATGAAAAGTGATTTAGAGTGTTGACATTCTTCATTGATTTGGGAGATTTTTATATTGTAAAATACTACCATTCACAGAGGCTTGATTATTTCTGTGATACATAATTTTTTTTATCAGTATCCTCACAGCATACAGTGTCTGACCCATGAATTTTATTGATGGCATTTATAAAATTATTCTTGATAACATCTTTAGAAACATGATTTGCTCATAATAAAGATTTTCTTTAAAAAGTATTACTGAAGGAAGATTAGAAATAGAAGTATACATGTTTTAAGCAACAGCAGCCTTGATGGGATAACTTGGCATATTCACAACAGGGCTATAAATGTCTCATGTATGTCTTGTTGCTTGGTAGCTCTGATTTGAATTGGACAGTTCCTACTAGCTTGAATAGAATTGAATTTCCAGCTTAAAAATAGAATAAAGTAAAACAGCTGATAAGAATTTATTCAACAAGTGAATTCCAAGTTTGTCGTAATATCAGTATGAATTCAGTGTAGAATATTACAAACTTTTTTATCACCATGTTCTATAATGACATTTAATATTTGAAAACACTTGGTAAATTTCAGTATTCATAACACTTATATATACTGGGTGAGGAGAGATAGGTTAAGGCAAGACTGCAAAGTATCTTTTAGACATGATATGGTTATGGTATGTTAGGTAAGATATACAAATACAAACAGCAGTGTAGCAAACTAAATAAGGGAGGATTAAGAAACTGTATTGAATTTGGACTTAATGTGGGTAAAGGCAGTCCCAGGGTTGCAAAGTGAGAATTTGACTTTTCTAGTTTCCTTCTAGAAGCATGACTGTTACTAGTCTTGTCAATCAGGAGCCATGAGGACGGTCCAGATGGAAAAGGCTGTTTTATAATTCATTTCCAATTTTTTTTTAGTGTATTGGGTTAGGAGACCAGAATGAGGAGGCATAGCCATTGGAAGAACCACTTTTCCTTTTGAGTCAAAGAAAAATTAAATTACAATTAGTGTTAAATCTGCTTTTTGAAATTACATTGTTTAGAAAGTGATAATTTAGAATAATAGGACACTGGGATAGGTTTCCAATTAATAACTTTTTAAGCATGTCACATATTGCTTGGGACATACATAAGAATAAAACTTTGTTGACTGACTAAATTTAACTGAATGTCCTGTCTTTTCTACCTTAGCCCTTTTGGAACTTGATAAATGCAGTAACAAGTAGTGAGTCTTTTGACTATGTTGGAAAACAAGAACCTAAAATGTGGACAATACATAAGTTTTTAAAAGTATACCATTGTTGAAAATTAAGTTTTAAGAACATCTATTCATTGACAATCAGAATTGACAGGTGTGTTTGTTGTGGTTTGGCCTGGTTTGGTTTTTGAGATATAATCTTACTGTGTAGTTCAAGCTGGTCTTGAACTCACTGTGTGGTCCAGATCAGTTTTGAACTCTGAGCAATTCTCCTGCCTCAGCCTCCTGAGTGCTGAGATTACAGTCATGCACCATCATGCCCAGCTTTAATTGACAGGTAAAAACCTGTCAATTTTAGACCAAGATTAGTAAGTATAGTGAACCATGGTATTCAATCAGTAACACAAACTTAATAATGAATGTGAATTGCAGCTCTACATAAGGTTTCTTTGTGTATATTTTCTGGAAAAGAAAAATTTTAAAAAGCCCATAAAATGGGAACACCAGTGTTTTTGCTTGGACTGGGAGATACAGCATGTTGGGGAAGACAAATAATTTTTTGTTGTTATTTGTTTTGTTTTTTTGAGAAGAGGATCTGTGTCAGGCTGGCCTTGGAACTCGCTATGTCATCCAGGCTGGTGTCAAACTCTTGCAGGCCTCCTATCCCAGCATTGTAAGCATTGGAGTGCTAGGTTTTCAACCATGCCCAGCTAGAGAAATACACATAGTTTTAGTTCAAGAACAGACCTCAGAGAAACTGGTCCAGCTCTCTGTTTTATAAATGAGAAAACAGGCTGAGAGACACTTGAGCATGCCCAGCTGTTCCAGCTCTCATTCAGGACTTGTACCCTGAATGCTAGGGATAGTACCTATTAGAGCAGTTAGTTCCTGTCCTATACAAATGGGAATTTACTTTCTTTTAACTTAGTGTGAGTTAACACTTAATGTGCAAGAATTAGAATGCAGTATTTCATAAAAAGGTATGTAGTCCAGAGGTTCTAAAACTCTTGAGTTTTGGAATTTGTTCTGAATTTTATTATAATTGTTATGCAAAAAAGTGATGTGGCTCTACACATATTTAATAACTTACAGGTTTGAACTCCTTTGTTGATAATTTACTTCAGTAATAAAGAGTGGCATTGATGAGATCTCCATAGCTATGCAAAAGAAAGTGCTGTTAAATCTTTCTTTGGACAGTGAATAAAAGCTAGTGTTGGCTGTAGGCCTCATCTTTTTCAGTTAGACTCATATCAAGGGCCTTCATAAGGAAGGTGAGATGCTTGCATATTAGCTGTGGGTTGCTTAATACTGTGGTTCTGGTTTTCTTCTCACATGGTCCATCTGTTTTCATATGTTCTTGTTTTTTTTAATAACTGATTTAGCAATCTATATGTGACTAAATCAGTGGAAAAGAATATTGCACATTATAAATTTTGTCTCATTTTGACAGTCTGTTGGATTTTACATCTTTCAGTGGTTTCTAAACATATTTGGTTATGTTAACATTTTTTAAAAATGTCATTGTAATCTGTAAAATTCCAATTTGGTAAATTACAAAATTTTCTAAATAAATCTTGTTTGGTTCTAATCAGTGTTTTATGCCATTTTCACAAAGCATTTTGTGTGATAATATATAGGAAAATGATGTCAGTATTTAAATCAGAAGGGACTAGGTGATTTGATGGGTCACCTTTTTGGTCTTTATGCTTCATAAATTAAAAGGGGCTAAATGTATTTATAGAAAATATGAATAATTCCCAAAATGTGAAGATATTTATAGTTATTTGGTAGAAACAGAATGTTTTTCTCTTGATTAGTCCTCAGTTCCTTTATCTTAGTATATTTTTTAGCCACTGTAGAAGCACCTACTGTCACTTCAACTAATGTAAATTTATGTGTCAGAACATGTACACACTGTACATAAAATATGAAACCCCAGATCATGTAGTTTCACGTTGCCATCGAATATGAATTTTCTGTCTACTGATACACATGTAGTGTAGTGAAACATAATGGAAGCCCCCAAAGAATACTTTTAGGCCAGTTTGACCATTGATTGGTTATTGGCTAACGTTCATTGTATTATACAGGTATTTCTCTGTAAAAAGTATATGCAACATAGGTACCAATCTTGTTAAGATTTCCCTCAGGGAAATTATTTGGAAGGTTAATGATGTGTTCCATTTCATGAGATAAAAGGAGAAATACAGTTACAGCTTTAAAATCCTAAGTCCAAAATCTGCCAGAGAACATAGGTTACATGATATTCATTTAATAGGGATAACAGAGGACAGAAGTTTGAGAAAAGGATTTGGTGTTTTGGGTGGGTTGATGAGCCAAAGTAGGATGGATTTCTCAGAAGTAGCACCGTTTGTATTGGAATTTTCCTTACAATTTCAGCTGACTCTACAGTATGTTGAGATTTAGGGGCAAGGTGGTCTTTTACTATCTTAACGAAGATGAAAGACTGGCATGAAGAACAGGTGCTGAAGAGAATTTCAGAGCATTTTGTAACAGTGGCTAGTTTTCTTGATCCACACCTAAATAGAAAAAGGGTGGAAATCGGATGTTGTTTATAGCAAAAATGAATGTATTAGTCTTCTGGGGCTGCTATAACAAAATATCTTAGCCAGGCTGGCTGAAACAGCATCTTATTTTCTCTCTGTTCCAGGAGCTAGGAAGTTTTAACACAAAGGTTAACAAAAGAGCTACTTTTATCCTGTCCTCTCTCTTCTTAACTTAACCATGGCCTCCTTGCTGGTCCTCCTGGGTCTTTTTCACTGTCTGAGCACAAGTCTGGTGTCTCTTCATTTTATTATTAAGGACATGAGTTCTATTGGATTAGGGTCCCAGTCTTATTACCTCATTTAACACTTCATTACCTCCATAAAGGCTTAATCTCCAACACGGTCACATGGAAATTTAAGACTTCAGTGTAGCAGTTTTAGGGGACAAAATTCAATCTGAAACACAGAAAAAAAAAAATTCACACTTGGGTTTAATTTTAGTCAACCAAAATGTGATTTAATTTTCAAGTTTTTAACATGTTCCAGAATCATCTGGAAGGCTTGATATTATCTCAGTGTCAAGAGTTTCTGGTTTAATAGGGCAGAATTAGTCTAATACTGTAGTTTCTAAGAACCTCCAAGTGCTAGTCTGGCACCTTACTTTGAGAATCACAAATGTCACTGTTTTGGTTTCTTTTCTCTTATTGCTAGGACAAAATACCTGAAACCCAAAGTTAAGGAAAGAAAGGTATATTTAGCTCACAGTTATGGAGGTTTCAGTCCATACTCATCTTGCTCCAAGGCATGAACCATGGCACAGGGGAAAACAGTTCAAGGTGGCAGAAGACAGCAAAAGTGGGGAGGGAGGATTCTTTCCCTCCCATGCATTGTATTGCCAGTTATTCACCATGCCATCTCTATGCCCTCCTCTTCCACACCTCAGGATGGCCTCATGTGAGCTATCTTCTAAACTTATCAAGGAGACTTAGTATATCAAATATTACACTCAATTTCCTGCTTGAATGAAGGGAAGTTACAAAAGCTTGTTCCTGAAATAGTGACAGCTCTCCTGAGGGGTGGAGGAGATGAGATGGATTGAAGTAGGAAATAGAGGACAAAGTAGGGCATTGTGGAAGCAACATTGGTCCAGTTTACCAGCACTTCCATTTACTCTCGCTTCAGTGAGGCAAAGAGAAATTTTGATGACAAGTTCAAGCACTCCTTTATTATTATTATTTTTTGGGGGGGGGTTATGGGCAGAACATTGATTCTAGACTATTTATTTATTTATTTATTTGGCGGAACCCGGGATTGAACTCGGGCCCTTGCGCTTGCCAGGGAAGCGCTTATTCCACTGAACCATCTCCTTGGCCTCCTATTCTAGACTTCATTAGCAAACTTAATTTGAAGCTATTTATTACTTGCTTTAACTTTGGTTGAATTCCCTCCTTATGATGAAGCATTCCATGACCATCTTATTAAATTATATCTGTGAATTTGGAGACTGTGCCAATGAAAGCAAAAGTAGAGACTTCAATGAAAAATATTTATTAGGGTGATAACTAACACTCAAGATTTAATCGGTTTAAGGAAATTTTCTGGGTTTGAGGCAGCAGTGAGTGGAAACTAGATGGTATTCCAAAAGTTTTCATGATTTGAAATTTGAAGTACATTTTGTTGTACTATAGACAATTGGTCAAGAAAATTCTGGAAGAAAGCTAAGTTAGCACTAGCCTGAGATCTGAGAGTCAAGATTACATTGGTATCAGTTAACAGACACAAGGGAGAGAGGCGAAGGAAGCCATCTTTATTTGTCCTGTTCAACCTCAAATGGACTGAAAGAAACTATTAAGTTATAGAAGGTGGCCATAAAGTCTGCTTTATATGCTCTAAAATAACCAGTTTTTTCTTTTAAAAAACTACTTTCAGGTATAAAAAATAAGTAAGCAGCTACACTCTTAATTTACTGATAAGACATATGCTAAAATAATATCTGTAAATATAATATCATGTATGCACCTTGTACAATACCAAAACATTATGAAAACAGTTTGCAATGTATTAATTTAACGAATCTGTCTTGTTAAGGTGTCTTGAAACTGTCTGATATTTGTACTTCAATAAAATAAAAAATAAAAAGAAAAGGAAAAAACTACTTTCAGTATGTTTATGATTTTGCTTGTGTGTGGAAAAGTTCTTCAGCAAATTGCAGCATCATTGATCATTATTTCCCTAATATTTAGAGGTCCTTTTATTTTAAGAAGTGTACATACGTATGTTCCCTGTGAATGTAGTAATGTGGAGGTATATATGAAGTCGTGCATTCACACTGATCCTTGTGTTTTTATTCTGGTTCACTGCGTTCTCTTCATCCCATTTTTTCACTGTTACTCTATTGTGAGAATAATGACTCCCATCTTCAACTGATTTATTTTTTTGATCAGCCCAAAAGTACATATGATATAATTTGAGAGCTTAAACAACAGTACCAGCATGAAAAACATATACATTAAGAAAAGTCTCAAGATTTATTTGTACTCCTGTTTTTATCTTCAGTGAAGCTTTGTCATCATTTATCTTTCTAAAGTTCTCTGCCAGTCCTTTTTTGGAGTTATTATTTTATCCATTTGAAATACAATTGGGTTCATCATTTCGATTGATGGATTGTTGTACAGAATGTATCACCATTTTATCCTTGGAAAGATTTTTTTTTAACAACTTAAAGAAGTATATGTTGGGATTATGTTCTCAAAAAAGTAATGTATAAGATGTGTTCAGTTGTAATTTCCCTGTCCCAAGCCCTTTTTCTTTCAACTAAACATAGTTTTCAACATTTTTAACATCAGTGTGCTTCTGAAAGAGCTACACATGCAAAGTATGTACAGAGTCTCAGTCCTTTGCTACATGCCCATTTGTATTCTTTTTTGCTAGTAGCCAATTTTTTTCTCATCTTAGTTTTTGTGACTTTCTTTCCCCCAGGATAAACAAACTTATAGGAATTCCCTTCTTTCTTTCAATGTGATAACTTTTTTCTCCTTAATATATTTTGGAACACTATATTGGGTAGTAGATGCTCTTGTTTTCTTTTTCTTTTTTATAGCTGTGTATACTGTGCTGTATGTGCCATTCTGTATGCAACCATTTAACTATTTGGTTTAGACATTTAGGTAGTTCTTAGCATTCTGAAGTTTTAAATAATACTATAATGAATAATTCTTTGCATATGTGGTTTAATACTGTTAAGATTCAAGTTAATCACCAGAATTAGAATTGCTGGATGGAGGGCCAAATTTCATTCTAGCAATATATCATTTTCTGGTTTTCTGTTATTACTGTATAATAAATGGCCCAAACTTAATTGTATAAAATAATTATTACTATACTCCTGGATTCTCAGTCAGAATTTTCAATAGGAGACAAGAAGTGGGATAGGGTGACTTGTCTCTATCTCACACTGCGAAGAATTTTTATTGGGTAAACTAAAATGCCAAGGGGTGGCTTAGAAGAGCTCTGTCTTTTGTTTCAGTCCTACTCAGTGCTTAGTGCAGAATGACATATACTGATCTCAGTTTAGGTTGTATGCATACATGGTCTATCAGGGTAACTTGAACTTCTTCAGCATATCAAGAAAGGGAGTATTCTAAAACCGCTAGACAAAAGCTGCATGTTCTGAGATCTACATTCAGGTCCCATTTTGTTGATTTTAGGGTGCTTTGATGAAAGTAAATACAATTTTGCCAAAACTTGGGTTTGGATGCACAATTTGGTTCTCTGTGTGAATATTTTTAAAAACTTACAACAAAATTTTAAAACTGGGATACAATATTTTGCATATATACATAGTATATTCGTCTTTTCTCCAAAACCTTAACCATATATCTTTCAGCTTTGAATTTTGTTAATATAGTTGATGAGTTATATTTTTACATAGTTGTCATTTGTTTATCGTAAGTAAGGTTGAAGTCTTTACCTTTTTAAAGGTAATTTCTACATTTTAGTGGTCTATGACTTTTGATCATTTTTTTCTTCATAATATTTAATATGTTTTTTCTTCTGATTTAAAGGTTTAATATATTAGGGAAATTAGTCCTTTTACTGTGATTTTACTAGACTTGCTACTTTTGTGTTGACTGCTATTATGTTTCTCTAGGTGACTGTTAAGTAGCCTACAATTTATGAAAAAGTTGCTTTTAAAAATCTTCTTTTTAAAGTATTTTTTCCTCTCATATTCTGATTTTTTTTCTTTAAACTCAAGTAGTCCATGTCCTAAAATGGAATGTTCTAGTAATTTATGTTTTCTCTTTTTTTCCTCCAATGCCTTCATATGGAGTGTTTTTCTTTTTCCTCCCTACTTATTCTTAGACATTTTGTGGATTGAGTTCTTAGTTCAAAAATGCCTTTTAGCACAGAATATAGCTCAGCAGCACAGCACCTGTCTGGGAGCATGAGGATGTGAGTTCAGTTCCCAGTACCAAAAATAAAAACTGGATGCCTCTGTCAGGAACCAGGTAGGTTGGTACACTCCTATAATTGGGAGGCCGAGGGAGGATCTGTTTGAATTTGAGGCCAACCTGGGATATATGGTGAGTTCAGAGCCAGCCTGTACTATATAAGAGATACATTTTCTCAAAACAAAACGAATTCTGTTGAGTTTTGGTGTTTATTGCTATTTATGAGTAATTGAATTTTTGTGGTATTCTGTCACCTAGTAGCATTGGAGCTCATCGCAGCTTTTATTTGTACTCCATGCTTTTTTGGGGGAGAAAGATTAGGATCAGGCTGCTGCTTTATCTTCCTGACTCAGGAGTTACTGAGGAGCATTTTTAAAATTGTAATTCTTAGACCCTAGTCTTGGATACCGATTCTGTTTGTAGAGAGACCTAGGATTCTTTTTCTTTTTTAAAACTCTTTCAGTGACTGAGAACTGTTTGCCTTCAGACCAAGGATGAACAGACTCCTTTGTAAAGGCCCAAATAGTAAATATTTTGGACTACAGGGACTAGATTCTGTCTTTGTTGCATTTTTTTTTTTTTTACCTCTTTAGAGGTAAAAAAAAAACCATGAAAACAGATTGTTTCTGATATAGACTCATTCATGGTTTAACGGCTACATTTAAAGGCTTTATTTTTCCCCCTTCGTATTTTTTTTAAGTTTTGCTTGTAAGTTATTTTAGTATGTGCCTTCTCATAAGAATCTGAAGTAAGGGATGTGTTCATTTCTGTATGTAGCTATTAGATCCACTTGGGTATAGATCAATAAGTACAAGACACAAAGCATGGAAGGTACCATATGAAATGGCAAATGTAAATGTGATACTCATCTGCTTTAATAACCAAGAAACCTTGAATGGTTCATGTTAAAGCACCTGACTTTACACTGAACTTGATATCTGAATGTACATGTGAATATATGAGAAATCCTTGGAGAATAAGATGCAAATTTCTTTCTAGTTACTCATTTACATTTAAGAATTTATACCAAAATGATGTTGACTTTTGAGTGGCTGAAATTGGGCTTTTCTGGCAGCATAGTCTCAGTTGCCTCTTAAGGCAGTTCTTTGATTTGCATTAGTAAGACCCAAATAGCCTCCTCCTTCCCAGGGCTAAAGGACATTAACTTAGTCTAAAAGCTGAATCTTAGTATCTGAATATATTGGAGAAATATATTCTTGCATGAAAGCTGACCATGTCCTTCTGATTTTCTCAGCATCAGTAGTAAAAGGCTTTAGAAACATAATGTACTTGAGAAGGAAAGACATTTGGAAAGGTAAATAACATAAATAACGATATAGAGAACAAAGAAAGCTTGGGGGGGTTGTTTTTTTGCATTGGGAATCGAACTCAGAACCTTGTTAGTCATTAAACATTTTTAAGTGTCATTCATTGACAGGTTCTTTATCCACCTGTTAGAAGAAACATGAAGTAGAGACCAAATGACTGCATTAAGAGTGTCATTTAATCCTTTTGTAATCTGTGAAGGGATTATAGAAACACTGGTTTGAAGTCTGGGGTTTATAAAAAAAAGCGAAAGGCACTATGTGAAGTCACCTTTATTTTTGGTCACCAGTCATCCCGTTTTTTCTTACTCTCTTATGCAGTCAGTTTTGAAGTCTTTCACATAGACTTACTTTGCCTAGGGAGGTAAGGAGGCATTTACGATAAATGGCTAGTAATTTCGCCTGATGCATTGTGGTAGAACCCTCCTCCACAGTTTTGAAAATGTCACAACTTTTATTTCCTTGCCAAACAAGAAAAATGGACAAGTGTAGTTACAGCTTTGTTCCCTTTCCTCTTTCCTTGCCCTACTATGATCCCATTTTTCCGCAGAAGCTGGACTAATTTTAAGGAACCATATCAAATTATATTTAAAGTAATATTCAAACTCCTTGTGTGGTTTGCAAGCTCCTCAGTATCTGATGCTTTTTAACTTACCCAACTCCTTGCCTACTGTTCTTTACCTTTTTCATTACAGTAGTTGTTTTGGACTTCATTCTGTTTTCTAGCCATGCATCCTTGCTCCTAGTGCGGGATCTCCATGCTGTCCTAAGAATGCCCTTTTACCTCATCTTTTTTGCTGTGCTTCCTTGTCATAGTTTGAGTTCTTTTTATATACTCTTTATCTTCCTTTAAAGCCCCTCATACACTAACCTCAGGTGTTTTCATTCATAGAAAATAGGCAGAGAAGACAGATAAAGTAGGAGAATTTACAAATCATTAAGACAGAAACTCAATCAGGTTCACCACCTAGTTCTGTGTTCCTTGCATATTGCCTGGCACTCAGTAGAAACTTACTTTGAATTGAAATTTTTGCCAGTCAGTATGATTTTTGAATTTCAGTTACAATCTCTTTCACTATTAATAAAATGTAAAAACAATAGTGTAGTTTCCCTAGTGCCATTCTCTTAGTGGATGCTAAGGAATAGTTTGGTGGAGCTTAAAAATAGGCTGTCCCTGATCATAGGTTGGAAAAATGAGGCTTTTTTTTTTCCCCCGAGTAATAAGGTATCAGAATTAAAATTAAACACATAGAAATATACCTTCGTGTTTTGGGAAAGTTGTATATGATCGGCCACCTTAAAAAGCACCTCAGTTATTCACCCTTATTTTATTTGAGTGCAGGGCAAATAGAGGGTATTTTTGTTTATAAATAGGATGAGTTTTGTGCTTTCCCACAAGAGTGTCTCAAGTTCTATTTCTATCAAAGTGACTTTCCCTCATGTTGCCTTAATCATTGACTCACACAAAAGGGAAATCTTTCATGCTTTGAAGCTTTGCACTCAACTTCCCTCAAAGTTGGCCAGGTTTTTGAAAAGTATTAACACTTATTTGAGAAAATGCTTTTCTTTAATTTCTTCAGAAAACTTTGAGGCTTGCAGTTGCCTTTCCTACTTAATGTATTGTTACATAGCAGCTGAGGTTTTGAGTCTCTAGTGAACAAAATGCTTTCTTTTTTTTTTTTTTTTTTAATTTCTCCATTCTGTTCTTGAACATTCTTCCCTCTCGAAAAATCTAAAAGAAGGGGTTAGTATTTTTTTTTTAATTTCATCTTGTTTCTTTCTTTTTTTTTTACGCCAGACTTTGAACATGTAGTCTGCCATCTGTTCTGTGAGATCTCCCTTCTTGTGGAATTTGGAAATTGTCTTTAATATCTTCATTTAAGTTTCTGGTGAAGAATAGTGAAAAATAATAAATAATTTGATGTTCTGCCCCTGATGAAATTCTGGATAAGATTTTTTGATATTGTAGAGAAAAAGAAATAGGTTTTTACATTTGGTTCCAGGAGAAAACAAGTGGAAAAAGAATTGAAGAAGGGCCGGGCGTGGTGGCGCATGCCTGTAATCCCAGCACTCGGGAGGCTGAGGCAGGAGGATTGTTGTGAGTACGAGACCAGCCTGAGCTACAAAGTGAGCTTAAAGCCAGCCTGAACTGCATAGCGAGACCCTGTCTCAAAAAGACAAAAAAAAAAAAAAAAAAAAGAATTGAAGAAGCTATGGATTTTCAAGGAAGTAAGATGTATTACTTCAAGTAAGGTTTTTCAAGTTAGTAGGGAAGGACGTGTGCCTTTTCCAGTCTTAATGAGTAGAACATAAGTTTCATTGTAAGGTTGGTGTTGTGTTCTTCCACTTAAAGTGTAGTGAGTCAGATATTTCCATTGTTAAGTTAGAATATTTGAAGGACAAATTAAACTCAGTTGGAGATAATTTCTAAAAACGCTCATTAATGTGCTACAAATGTGGGGGAAGGTGTAATAACTGCTTCCTTCCAAGCACACAATTGAAATTAAACCCCTGCGGATAAATCACTTAACATAGCTGGGTTCTACATAGGAATATCTCACAAGTGGGGCCCTAGATCCATATAGAATATAAGATATTTGATATCATACAGGGTCTGTATTCAGTACCATTTAGCAGTGATACAGGAAGTTTCTCTACTGATCCTTGTATACTGTCTGAACACTATTGACTATGTGAAGTTGTTACCCTTAAAATTGATAGTTTCAGAATAAACATCAATTATGGGAGCTCTTTCTATTTTAAAAATTAAAGCATAGTAAGTAATTTTCAGACCTTTTCCAAGAAACATTATACTTCTTAAGCTATAGCTAATTTGCCTTTCAAAGTTTAGCAGAATGTGTCTCTAATAATTCTCTCAAGCAACAATTGTACAGAACTATTTTTATGGGAGTTTTTTGTTTGTGGTTTTGGTTTTCTTTATTTGTTTGTTTTACAATACCTTAATGGTTCTGTGTATCTACACTTAGGAAATATTGTTGAATAAGTTGAAAAAGTTTTAACTCTTTTATCCTATCATGGGATAGATTGAAAGCTTCTCCATTGCACTTTGTGCTTAATCCCACCCCATTCTCACCATCAGCTTGGATTTGAGTACATATTAGACATACTAATCTAATCCTAATTAGGAAACATTTGATGACATTAATCTCAGGTTTTAAAAAGATTTTACTGACCTGAATGATTTATATGTTAAGTAATGTTTAACATTTTCTAAGAACTTGCCATTTAATTTTGAAATAATGACATCTAAAATTAAATGCTGGCTTGTTAAGAGTGTTAAGGAAAAAAAGCAGGATCTTTCCCCAGAAGGAATAATAGTGCATCCATCACTAGAAATGCAGTGGTGGCAGGGGAAGCCTGGAAAGGACTCTTATATATTTTATTGTAGATAGTGTTTGAATTACATGAAATATTACTGATAGTCTTGAATTGTGGCCACTTTTCTGGAATGTGGTAAAAGTTCTCCATTGTTTAAATTGTAAGCTGTGTAATAGCTACACATTGGAGAGAATACAAATACTATATTTGTGTGCCTTTACTAACACTGTAATAAAACAGTACAGTTGATTCATTGAACAAACATGTAGGTTCTTACCTTGTGGCAGACCACAAAATCTGGGGAACACAAGTATTTTCAGAGTTCAGAATACTGATTTTAAAAGAACAAATGAATAATAATGCTGCCTTCAAAATGTAATCAGTTATCCTTCAAAATAGATAGAAGTAGCCTGTTTTAAATATTTTGACTCAGAAAGAGACATTCATATAGTATGATTCCCTGCATATTGTATTATCTTATTTATGAAAAGTATGAGCATAAGCTTATTGCTAGAACAAAATGAAGTTTCCTAGTTCATTTTTAATGAATTTTCTTCTTGTGTTGTAAACCAGCCAGGGGGTCTTTCCTCTTTTTTAGTACTTCCATATTTTAAGCTAGTGGTTTTTACACAGTGAGCTTCAGTAAATATGGATGATAGGGAAAACTCCTAATCTCTGAGGCTTTAATCAGTGTTTCTTGATTAAAATTCCCAAGATTTTTTTGACAGCTTTTTAATAAATAACTTTTTCTTTATATGGTATCTGGGATACCTGTAAGAGCTTTTCAGATTTTATTTTCTCATAGCATGTGACCTATGTATTCAGCTATCTGATTTAAGTGAGTACACTTTCTATAAAGACATTTGGTTCCCAGACTAAAATTAGTAGGCAGTTGTTTGTTTTAATAAACTCTTATCTTTAATTATAAGTTCTGTCTTTACATATAGATGTTCGTCTCAGAGATCAGATGCCATCCCTCCATATACAAACTTATGAAGGCATACAGAGGCAGCGTGGTGAGGAGCAAACCACATGCAGGGCATGAGTCCCAGCTCTGCAGCCTAATATCTGTGTGACCTTAGGTAAATGTCTTCATGTGCCTTACTTCATCCTTATTCACCAGAAAATGGAAAGTAATACAAGGTAGGTATCCCTTAGCTATAAGAATGCTTAGGGGCTTAGGGCCAGAGTATTTTTTTAAAAATCTTTTATTTATTTGTTTATTTGTTTGGTATAGGGTCTGGATATGCAGCTCGGACTTGTAGTGATCCTCCTGCCTCAGTTTCCCCAGCACTGGGAACTCAGGCACGTACCATCACGCCCACAGTTCTGGGATAGCACAGCCGGTGGGATCAGGGAGAAAGTACCCAGGTCCTTGCACTTGCCAGGCAGGTGCTTAAGACTGCTGAGCTATCTCCCCAGCCCAACCATAGTATTTTAGATGTCTGAATTTTTTAGATTATAGAATATTTACCTATTATCAACTTTAACTATTAAGCATACCCTAATCCAAATCTTAAATGCTCCAAACTTCAGCGTGGCACTCAAAAAGTTGCTGATTTCAGACGTATTTTTGAAGTAGGTATCTTCAGCCTATAGTCTACATCTCATAAAGGCTTTAGTATTTCTACTAAAGATTTTTTTCATTCCACTTCAATGTCTTAAAGCATTGTGTGGATGTTAGCGGTTACCACCATTGTCATTATCATTTATTATGTTTTAAGACTGATAGCATAGTTCTCCTGTACACTAAGCATTCAAAATTTGATTTTCATTTGCATTTAGTAGTAAGACATAGAGATACTATTCTGAGGTATGTTTGATCTCATGGATACAACTTCAGAGAATTTGCTTCTAATACTGCCAGTGACCAAAAATTGCCCAATTTTATCTTCCTCCAAATGTTTTGCATTTTCTTGCCAATTTTAAAAGGTTATAATCAGACAGTACTTTGATCCTTGTATTAGCTTCATGTCTGGCTCTTTCTCTGTTTCATTAAACAAGAAATAAACTAATATTAGAAAAGAATCAGTTTATAGGTTTGACATACTTGTAGTTAAGTAATTGGTAGGTAGATATAGATAGATATACATATATTTTCCCAGAAGATTCTTGGGAAATGGATAATTTGGTTTTGCTACATACTAAAACTCTGCCACCTAGAACTCCAGATATGCCTTAAGTAAAGGAATATATGCCTTTGGAAAAGCAAAAAAGCATTTAAAAAATAAATTTACATATGAATGACAGTCTTTACCTTCAAAAATTTATGGAGTACTTGAAACATGCAGTAAAACAGTTACCAAGAGAAACATTTTGGTGATTTTAGAGATGAGTAAGAAATGAGACTTTAAGCAAGAGGCAGAACATGGGATGGAAAACAATATGCAGTTGTTATTTTGAATCCAACACTATTGATTTGCAGAGGAAGATGCAGATTTTTAATACTTACAGTGTACATAAATATTATACTAAACTATGGTCCACAGTGTCATGCAATGAAGGGGATAGGTAATGTATAATTGCACATCTAACATGTTAACTGTGAGGTGCTAGTGAGGTAAAAAAAAAAAAAAAAAAACTCACGCTTGGCTGTGTGGAGGTGTGGAGGTGGTTGGGGTGGGGAAAAGTCAAGGTACGTAGAAGAGCCAATTATAGACACAGAAGGAGTGCTCACAGATTAAGTACAAAATTAGAAGTTGCACATGGAAAGTAAGACGAGCATTTTGTGGTATAGACTGGCAGTCTTAGGTAAACATGAAAGCATCTTCTCCAACTGTTTTATAGGTGAGAAGAAAAAATATGACCAATACAATAGAGGTAGAGATTTGCTTCAGATCAAGGACTAGTAAAGCAGGATGACAATTAGGATTTTGTCCCTTCATTTTTACTTCTTTGTACTCTATAGAGATTTCAAAAAGGAAGAAGATTGCTAATAATGATCTTGAGCTATCAACTCTCTTGGAAACGGACTGTCCCAGAAGGGTTTCACAGGACAGAGATTGCATCCATTAATAGATTTACTTTGGGAAAGACTCAGACTTGCAGGCTATGCAGACTAGTCTTGACTACAGTTGTAACTCTGGATTTTTTTGTTTTGGACTTCTATTAACAAAGTTCAAGAAACAGGTAGAAAAATTAGAATAACAATTTAAGTTGTTTAAAAAGCACTTAGGAAATAGGTTCTTAAATTGTCCCTATAAATTTGCTTCTTGGTACAACCCATTATAATGAGAAGGTTGCTTACTGAGTGTGTAGGCAGATGGTATGTTTGGAATGTATAATAGAGTCAAGTTTTTCCTAAACTCATTAAAGACCAGTTGCTTCATCTGGCAATTGTCGATGATAATAGTATCTTGTTCAGTAAGCAGTTGGGAGGAATTAGGTAGCATGATCTGTGTCGAGTGTTTTGGTAAATTGATTAATACTATACCTCTACAGATCACATTTATTTATTTATTTATTTATTTATTTATTGTCTTTTTCAGAAAAGGTCTTGCTGTGTACCTCAGGCTGGCCTTGAGCTCACTTTGCAGCCCAAGCTTCTTTTGAATTTGCTAAGATCCTGCCTCAGCCTCCCAAGTGCTGGTGTGTGCCACCACGTCTGGCTTAGATAATCTCTTAACTCTTATAAACACTATGAATATTTTCTTATTTAGTTATGATAGAAATACTGCCAGAACTTACAACACTGAGCTTACAACACTGTTCTAGACATTCTTTGAATAAGTCATATTTTCTTTAAGGGTCACTTTTTCCCTTTTTTAAACAACTACCTTTTGCCTCTGTTCTTGTGGCAGACTAGTCCACTTTCACACTTGAGTGTTTTTCCACCGTGAATTAAATCAGTCTCCATTTTGCTGTTTTTATTAGGCTTTGAACACATAGCTCAACTCTAATTAGGTTGAACCATATGAAATTGCTAATATTCTGCTGATTTTTTTTATTTACAAAAAAATGACAGAAACCTGTTTAATGATTTTACATTTTAATTCCTTCTAGATAATTGTGATAGGCTCTGTTACAGGAGACAAGTTGGTTAATATATGAAGCCTTTGTTTAAAGCACAAAACCTTCCACCATTATACTCTTTTTTTCCATGTTCACGTTCTGCGAAGGTTCTTCCAGGAGCGCATGTGTGTCTCTTGTGTAGTATATCACTTTCTCACTTTTATATTCAGTCGCTTTGCTCTGCCAGCATCAAACATAGGAATGATTACTTACACTTCCTCAATTTGTAATTAACACTGCATTTATTATTAAGTTCATTAAGATTATTAAGCCTCTTTATGTTGTTCAATATACAGTCTATATATGGTACCCTAGCTCCTACAAATTAGCTTAATATATTCAGCATTTTAGTAAGGGTATTATAGGATCTCTACCAGTACTGTCAGATTTCTTCCATTCTACTTTAATGTTTTGAAATTCTGGTACAAGTCAAGTCAGAATGCCTACCCATGGGGGGGGGGGGAACTGCAGACTTATTTTGCTCAGTAACATTCAAAGCATCTAGGAAATAGTTACGTTTATAAATATCTTTAAAATTTATTATTTAGAAAATCTGTAGGATTGATGTAACTATTTCCTAGATGCTTTGAATGTTTTGGTGGCTCCTTTCTCCCTAATTCCTGTCCATTTATCATTTGTGAATTTTCCATGGTCAAAATCATTGGATAGATAATATTTGTATGTTTTTCATACAAATATTGTGTCAAAGAGAATCTGTAAGGTTAGTGTTTAGTTTTCCTAACCATTATTTTTAAGTCTCTTAAGAATCTTAAACATCTAATTTTCATTGTGGGGAGAAAACCCTTTTTTCTCCCTCTTAGGAGTTGTGGAGGACCACTTGAGCAGCTCTCCTTGAAAGAAGAGCAACTGTCTCCATTTTGACTGAGCCTGACCCTATTTCCTCATATTGATATATAGAGTTGGCTAGGACTTCTGTTTATCCTTTCAATTGGCTTTAAGCAATATGTATTGGACTAGCTGAGGTGCTGGTGATAGTCTTTGAAAGTGGCATGTGTGTTTCCCTGCTAATCTACACCTGCTGTTCTTTAATGTTAGCCAGGTCAAGACAGGACAAAGAGCCAATACTCTCTGTGCTGTCAGCTTGGATTAAGCCTTGAGATAGAGGCTATGACTTCTGGGGCTTAAAATACTGCATCAAAGCCGAAGCACCAGATCCCCCAAAACATTAGATACTATCTCAGTAGCATAAAGCAGATTACTCTCTTTGCATATCCTCTTTGCATATGGCAGAGGTAAATGTAGGCTACCCACCTAGCTCAGCTCACAGTAGTTACCTACTTCCCACAATTCTCTGTCATTCCTCCTCAAGCTACTCCTCCACTGAATAAAACCAGGTGAGGCCCTGAGTCAACCTCTTTGTGCTGGAAAATGATCTTCATGGCTGGACTTAGGGCCCCTTGGCTCCCCAATAATTATAAATATGTTTTAGTGTTTTTACTTTTGCCATGGGTTGCACTGGGAGATTGGAATTAACTTGGTGGGATTCCAATAATGGATCTTTGGGATTACAAATATTAACTTCTTGGACTGAGACAAGAACCAGAAAGGGATTCCTACAGGGAGTCACTCTACTGTTCCTTTGAAAGTAGATCTGATGTGGAGCTTAAGTGTTAAAACATTTTATATGTGTGATTAATAGCTTGGCTTTTTAGGCCCTCTTGGATTTTTAATTCTTAATTATTATTTGGAGTCATTATGTACTAGCAGATTCAAATACTGAATTGAAACATCTTTGTCTGTTTAATAGATATGTATTATATTACTAGATTATTTTAAGGATTATGTGATATATAATTACGATGACTGTTTATTAAAAATTAAAGTTATATTATGGCTAATTATAACTATTATAGTAGACTTCTTTATTGGATGTGTATTATCAAGTCCCAGGCTCTGGGTTGAAGATAGCAGGATGATTCTAAGATGTTTTAAAATACTAACTTACTTAGATCTTTCAAAAGTTATGAGGTAGACAGTATTATTCCCATTTTACAAATTAAGCTAAAACACTGGGTAAATTTTCCACACTTAGTATAAAAGATGGTAGAATGAAATCTAAGAAGCTGAGACTTATCATAGTTACAGGAAGAATAATCTCTTTTATTATTTATTTTTTCTGTATTTAGGACAGGGTCTACAGGATCTATACCCAGTCTCAATCGCTGTCTCAGCACACTCCAGGAGCAGGGCAGGGATTGAAACCTGGCCCGTTGTTCTCTGCCTAAGCAGGCGCTTTAGTCTACTGTCTGGCTGGCCCTTGGAAGAAAATTCTTTTGAGATTGACATTCTCTTCTGCTGGCTTATGAGATGGACTTTACAGTAGTACTTAATAACGGACCATTGTTATTGTTTTGGGGTTTTTTGGTCTTTTTGAGGCAGCATTGTTTTTAGTGGCATCACTGTATGTTCTCAGGTTCAGTTTACCTTGTGTTAAACAATTTTTATAGGTAAAGTAATATATTGATGGAGTAATAACTAGGAGGTGGAGAAATGAACAAGATTACCCTCCCCTCACACCTTAAAGTTTGAGAAAGAAATTTATATGCACAAGAAATTGCAGTACCCTATGCAGTACCCTATATGCAGTACCATATAAATGTGTTATATTGGTTCCAGAGACTTTAGAAGCTGAAGGGGGGATTTTAATTATTCCTTGAAGAAGGTAATAGAAAAGGGAAAGGCCAAACTTTAAGGGACAATAGAACTTGAAAAACTGGAATCCAAGAGTGTACTGGAACAAGCAGTTAAGAGGAAGGGTTCTGACTTAGTGTGTGAACCTATCCTGAATCTGTCAGTGGGGCCAGGGAGATGGCTTAGTAGAATAAGTGCTTCTCTGAATCTGTCAGTATCTGTAGCTCTTCTGTTAATCTAGTATTGAAGACCCAGAGATGGGCAGTGCTCACAGGTAGATACTGCCATTCACACTACCATCTTGAAAATACTCTTCATCTTCCTGGTTCATTCATTTTACTTTCTGCAGTTATAGAAAAATACATTTTTATCTCAAAAAATGATGTCTCCCATTATCTTATGAAATGATTTGAGTTGTTTTTATTAAAAAGTTACTAAAATGTGTGTTGGAAACACTTGAAAACTGCATGTTTTCTGCCTCTCAGTTCTGTATTAGGCTGATTTTTTTTTTTTTTTTTTTTGTATGTGCATCTGGTTATTTCTACTTTCTGTTAGGAGAGCTTAAACATTTTAATAGCATTAATCTTATTTTAGTTTAGATGTAAAGTGTCCTTCCATAGGCTTACCAGTTCAGTGTTGGGTTTTGAGGGGAAGTGTTCATGAGGGTGCTAACCTCATTAGTGGGTTAATCTGTTAATACAGCCAAATGGTCTATTTGAAGGTGGGGACCATAGAAATGAAGTAGGATATGGGGGCCTGCCCTTAAGGACTATATTTTGTTTTTGGCCCCTTCCTCTGGGCTCTTTTGACTTAACCATTGACCTAAAAACAGTGAATTCTGGTGACTATGTTGAACTTAGGGTCTTTATACTGTGAGCTACATCACCGATCCTTTTACTATTTTGGGACAGGGCATCACTAAGTCTTTGAGTTGCCAAGGCTGGACTCAAACCTATAATCCTTCAGCCCTGTGCTGCAGTTGTAGGCACCTGCCACTGTGCCCGACTTCCATTCTTCTAGTTGTTTTTCTCAGGTATTTCTTCATAGTGATCAAAAGCTAACACAAATCTTTTAAACTTTGCTCTTAACCTATGTTTACTAAGAATTCGTTAAGTGTTCTAGCTTAAGTGAAGGCACTAAAATGAATGCATGACTGGGGCATAAAGGAAGGTGACAGAGGATAGGGAAGATAAAGTAGAATGGATCAGGATACAATATGTATACATATTATGTGGTATAAACAGATACTAATATGAAGTTTTTTAAATAAAAAAACAAGAAAGCAACCCTACTTGTTACCCTACCCTCAAGAAGTTTAAATTATATTTTAGGAGAAATAACCTTTAAGAAAATTTTCAATGGGATGTGGTGATACAAGCCCAAGAGGCTGAGGCAACAGAATTGCTGTGAGTTCCAAGCCAAGCCTGGGCTACATAGTAAGAAAAAGAGAGAGAGAGAGACAGACAGACAGACAGATAAAGACGGGGGGAGAGAGGAGAAGGAAGGGAAGGAAGAAAGGACACACACTTTTAGAGATAATTATGTAGCGTTTCTATTACCAAACTATATCAGCTTTTTTCTGTGCTGCTTCTGTTCTCTTATTCTTAGCTGTATCAAAGTTTCAGTCACGTTGCTTTCAGCTTTACCCCTACCCTTCCACCATTCACCTTGGTTTAGGTATATCCTAACATGAACCCCTTTGTGAAACTGTTAACAGTGGTTATGAGCCTAAGGCACGGGGCCTTTGTATCACTGAAAGCTCTAAAAAGTTTATCTTCGTACATGTATAGTCATTTAAAATTTGTTTACCGTGCCTTTTGTAATTTTTCCCTACAAAGCCTATACTGTAAAATCTTTGACAGTTCCTTGATTTAGGATTTATACATATATCCAAGATTGATAGCAACTTTGGTGAACAACAGATTGAGAAGGGAGAGTTTAAGTTTGGTGTTTGTATTTATAAAGTGCTTCAAGATGCTTAATAGATTTCTTAACAATTATAACAAGGCTGGTAGCTATTTCTGGTGGTCCATATAGGTCATTTTATGCATTTATGAGGTGTGAGTTTCCAAGAGAATTTTAGAGAAAGGAGCCCTATAAATAGACCCGTGGATGATACCCTCATTTAGGGCATAGTAAAGATTTTAAAAGCCAGTTAGGGCTGGTTACAGTCCTGTGAAAACTAAATGAGAGATACTAAATGAGAGTAGGTAGGAAAAATACGTCTGAGGAAAGACAGAAGCATAGAGAAGGACTAAGACTATTAATTACTAATGTGTCATGTCAAAAGTATGTGGACAGTACAAATCCAGGTTTCCAAGGTCATGGTGAGTGTCACTGATGGGAAGTATTGAGGAAAAAATCTCTGAGAGATGAGATAAAAGGAGAGGAGAAACAAAAAGGATAATTTAAGAAAATCCAAAGAGTTGATTTTAGGGGGAGGATGAAGAGACATGGTCTTTTATAGACAAGGATAAGTAAGGAAACCAAAGAAGAGGGGACTGAGTTGATGATGGCCTGCAGCAACGATCAAGAAAATAAGGTCTTAGAGCCAATTGAGTGACCTATGTAGAAAAAGAGTGTAGTAATTTACGAAAGACATGGAAGTGAAGGAACATTCTGAGAAATTAGGAAAGATCAGTAAGTCACATATGACTGAAAAAAATAAATTTCTAATGGAACTAAGAACTCATTTTTTAAAATTTTACCAGCATTGCTTAGCCAGATGGCTTGTCTATACAAGGATAGCTTATTAAGCAGATGAATATGGTAGAAAGATAAAGAACAAGTCACACATACAGATTATTAGGAAGTTAGCTTTTTCAAGGAGGTAAGTACTGATCAGAAGAAATCTTTACTCTCTTGAGCCTAGAGGTAAAAACATATATAAGATTCAGTAAAAGTGAAGAGAAATAGTAAGTTGTACTTGAACAGAATCTTGAAAATTGAACAATTCCGAATGAAGATGACTTTTTCATGTGCATCCCTAACCTTGAGTTGCAGTTACAGGATATAAACTGAAGTCTTAGAATCAGGAATGTGTGAAACCAAAATTCAAAATATCATCATTGTGATCTGATGAAGTGAGTTATGGCTCAACACATCCTTAACATCCTCATTCTTTGCATTTACTCATATTCCAGTGTGACATTATCTTAAAACATAGCTTTCCTTATTTTTTAGCATGATTACTTAATTGTATTACAAAAGTAGGCATTTATTTACTATCCTTTATTAACTGCCATGGGAAATTATAAGACCATCAGCTATCAAACTGCATACATAAGTGGGCATAAAAATGGGAATGTATCTTAAGCTTTTAATCTTGTATTCAGTTGGTCACATACTAGATAAATCTTTGAAATCTGGAGTTTTAATTAATAAAACAGAAAACTCATTTACAGATAAGAATTATGCCTCCCTGTATTGCGAGCTTTATTTATGTAAGCTTGTTCGATGAAATAATGAGCATCCTGTTTCCCTAAGCACTGAAGTGTGGGTTCTTGTGAATTGACAGGATAGAAGCTCTTAAGAACTGAGTAGGCTGACCAAGCAGCTGGCGTGACATGCACACATTCGTATTGCCTTCTAGCTTCTGAACAGAAGGAAAAAAAAAAAAAAGTTTAATTTAGAAATCTCTTCTTTGACTATATCTGAAAATTTCAACACCAACGAGACTAGAAAAATGATAGAACATTTGGTTCTCCTATTTAACTGGAAATATAATATGTTCTTATATTTGGAAAATTGCACAGATTATTTAAAATTAACTTTCCTTGTTTTTGAGCTATTCAAAAGCTTTAAAAAAAAAAAAAAACTAGGAAGCTTACTTTAAATGTGAAATATTCCTAAAATGCCTAAATAGAACAATAGAACAAAAAAATGACTTGGGGTAGAAAATACAATTATCTAAACTATATAGCTCCCTGCTAACTTTGTTAAAATTAATAATTACCAGGTGCTAAATGTAGCAGTGTGAGCTTATATTTTTACTTTGAATGAAGTTATTTCACTATTTGTATATTGTAAGGTTGTGGGGTTTTTTTGTTTCTTTTTTCTGTACTAAAGATTGAACTCAGGACCTTGCATTTGCCAGGCAAGTGCTTATTCTACTGAGTATCTCCCCAACCCTATATATTATCAGCTTAAATAGAAAAAAATCAATATACTTGATATTAAAAAACCAAAATGGTTTAGAGTACTAATTCACAGAGTACTTACTGTGTTTTTGCAAGATGGGTCTGCTTTCAATTAACCACATAAATTAAGAATAGTGTAATAAAGGGCCAGCCAGATAACTCAGCGGATTAACCCCTGGGGTGTATTGAGATGCTGATTGAGACTTGGTGTGGTGAAGTGCCTATAATCTCATTGCTTGGGTGGCTAAAAACAGGAGGATCTCTACAAGTACAGTCTGTGTAGTGAGACGTTGTAGACCCTGTACTAAATACATTAAAAAAAAGGATAATGTAATAAGAAACCATGAGCAATTTGCTCATATTTTGTCATCAAGATGACAGTTCAACAGTTCACTCCCTCAAAGTTTGAGGCCTGCAGTAGTGATTCTGGAACCTTTGATAGCAACATTTCTCCATCATCTAAGAGGTTGTTAGGAGTCTAGTCTCACATTATGGCCCAGAATGTCTGAAGAAATTTCTGGCATTTATCCTAATAAGGGTTCAGTATATACATGGAAAAGTTGGAGAAGCACTAATCTGCGGTGTACAGAATTAACTTTTTTTACAGAAACAAAAACAATACAAAATTTCAAAACAAGATGAAAGGAAATCTGCAATGGTTATTAGAATGCATATTGTTATCCTCAAAATAGTTGCTCGGATGACTAGATACAGGCATGCAAAGCTGATCAAATAATTAAGCACTAACTGTTCCTTGATGAACTAACAAATCAGTACACTTAGCTATCTTGTGTATATATATGCATTATCTTTTTTTGTCACTTTTTTTCTCCTTCCTAGTTCTTTCCTTTTGAGCAGTTTCTTTCCCTTTTACTATTATCTATTATACCTTTTGGATCTTATTTATTTTTTCAGTTTCTTACACTAGGGAGACAATGTGATGTTTACACATGCAATTCTGCTTTATCTCATACTTACCAGTATGGTCTATAGTTGTATCCATTTACCTATAAACGCCTCTCTTTATAGCTGAGTAGTATTTAGAGAGATTTGGATAAATAACAACTTTGCAAAATTAAGTCAATCACTTAAGAGATGAAGGTTTCAATTGATGTCGAGATAAAATGGTACTGAATCTCTATATTTAGCTTCAGGTTTTTTTTTTTTTTTTTTTTTTTTTTTTTGTCAGAACCAGGGATTGAACTCAGGCCTTATGCTTACCTGGGAAGCGCTTATTCTACTGAGCCATCTCCCGGGCCCCACTTCAGGATATTTTATTTCATGTCATTCACATTAACATTTTGCTGTAGACTGCATAATTAAGTACTTCGTTTGCATACATAACTAATCTGTACTGGAAGTGACAGTTATCAAGAACTCTGGGGGGAGGGTGAATCACCACTGTACAGAGTCTTCCTTTGGGCTGTCATTGTTTTTTAAAATTTTTTTTAGTAAACTAAGTTATGGAAAGAAGAGCGTATTTCTGGATAGGATAAGAAAACAATGGTTTTTTTTCACACTTTCACCAAGTTAGACTGTTATTGTGTGGTTTCATTTTAATTAAATTGTGAAATTCTGAAATATGAGAAGACATCTATAAATAAGCTTATAAATAAATGCACATAAAAATAAACTTGTGTTATTATCTTTAAACGAACCTAATTTTCTCTGACTAAAACCAAATGAAAACAATTATGATAAAGACTACCATGCCACCCAACTCCTCCCTACCAATTCCCTTGACAAGTATTCTAGAAGTGAAACAAAGCAGTAGAAAGTGACAACAAGCCCTTGGCAGTGCAGTAGGAACAAGAGAAGAATGAAGGCAACAAAACTAACAAGACCTGGTTAAAAGAAGCAAAAGTTGTCAGTTGGATAAGAAGGATTTGTTCTTTAGGTGTAGAATGAAAGGGGTCTTTGGTGCTCTAGTAGATTCATTGTGGCACCTCAGGAGAAGCTAGGCTGATCTATAAGTTGGAGAGAAGAACAGCAAATTTCAGAGAACCTGCTAGATACAGGGTTGAGTTTTCCTTACCAAGTAACCTTAACAGGGTAAGATTTTGCTTCATTGTTATTTATTTCATATGTAGATCTACTTGCCAATTTTGATTTTGTACATTTTTACTTAGCATGGGTAAATAACAAATTATTTTTGAAATAAGTGTCTCATTTTTTCCAGGCATTATGAAATTATTAAAACTTAGCATTGTAAGGGCTGGGTTGATAGCTCAGCAGACTAAAGCACCTGCTTAGGCAGAGCACAACAGCTGGGGCTCAATCCCCAGAGTGCTGTGCCAGCCCCATCCACAGTGTATGCTGAGACTGGGCGTGTTGCAGCACGTCTATAATCCCAGCACTTGGGAGCTGAAAACAGGAGAATCCCTATGAGTCTGATCTACATAGTGAGACCCTGTAGACCCTGTCCTAATACAGAAAAATAAATAAATAAATAAAACTTAACATTGTTACTTTGCATCTCCTCAGTTATCTAGGCACCTGGTTTAAAAAAAGAAAAAAATGCCATGGTCTGGGCATGGCAGAACACAACTACAATACAGACACTTGGACCATGAAGCAAGATTGCTGAGAATTTAAGGCCAGCCTGGGCTACAAAATGAATTCAAGGCCAATGTGAACTGCATAATTCATGGGAAAATCTGAAATACCTTCATTTTAATTGTCTAGAAGGCTTAAAGGAAAGTTTGTGTAACTTGGTATAACAAAGACAGTTTGAAAATCTCAGACATTACTTTCAGTGTGTTAGGTTTTATCTTGGTCTACTATTTATTTATTTATTTATTTATTTATTTTTGGTATCAGGGATCAAACTCAGGACTTTATGCTTGCCAGGTAGGTGCTTATTCTGCTGAGCTATCTCCCCAGACCTGTTTTGGTCTATTTAATTTGTCACTGCTTCTGTGGCGAAACCCATCTCTCAGATTGATTTTAGCTAACGAACATTTCTGTTCAGTAAGCATTGAGTCCCCACTATATTCCAAACAGTCTTAGAGTTTAAAAGTGAATGGCACAAAAACCACCTGAGCTCAGTTCACTGGAGACGACAGAAAGGTAAACAGCATTATAGCAATGTGATAAAAAGCTATACTATAAAGAACAAATTAATCTCTGCCCTACTCTAATCTTTCCTACTAGGAGAGATTTGTTAAAATGGTCTTGGTGGATTTATAACTGATAGCAGTTATAACTTGCCCTTTAAAAAGTACTGTACTTAGTCTCAGAAAGAATCTACTAGTTGATAAGTTACTGAAGGAAGTGGAACTAATTTTAGTCAACAAAGACACAGGAATAGTATGTATGAGTGCTCTGAGGTTAATAAATTGGGCATTGTAAACAGTGCTGATTTTCTGCTGTATTGATTATGTAAAACTGGCTGTATCTGTTCTCTAGAGCTAAAATCCTGTTTGGTGAATTTATTTTTGTTTTATGCATAATCATTTATTACTCATCTGATACATATTATTTTCATTACTAAGTCGCTTAGACTATTTTTGTTTGTGACTATATTTAAGGCCCTTTAAAAGTGAAAAATGCAAGTTTATAATAACTTTAAATTATCCTATAGTTTCTTTGGAATTAATGAAATAATTCTAGTACAACAAAACTGTAAAAGAAACTTTACACCCATCATGAATTTTAAGTGTCTTACTCTTGTTGTATGGTATCAGACCACCCATTGTTTCCATATTACATTTGTATCTAATAGTTTACAGTAAGCTATTAATTGTTCTTAACTATTCTGATTGTTGGAAGAGTTCTTATTTTTACGGTCTGCATCAGGTAAACAACTGTATTTGCACAGCAAAAAGTGACTGTGGAAAGAGGCATGTTCTTTTTCTAAGCTGCAAGATGTATAATGCTAGATTCTGCCTTTCAAGTAATTTTTTCAGTGTAATAGGCATTAAATCTAGCCACAGTTATGTAGCAGTCATTCTATTCAGCCCCTAAAGGAAACATTTAAGGTAGTAAATACCAAGTTGTACACACTGACCTGAGGATTACTGCTGTTACAAAGAGTGTCAGGGTGGAGCTGTATTTCTTATGTATTAGCTCTCACTTAATAAAATGCCAATTGCTGCCACATTAAGAAACAGTTATAGTGGTTAGTTATGATCCTTCCCCTAATTGCCTGTTTGGGTGCAGAGGAAGTGGACCTGATTTTATGTTACAGGGGAAAAGGAACTGGAGATCTGTTGAATATTCCCTCTCTCTCTTTTTTTTTTTTTTTTTTTCCTTCAGAACTAGGGATCGAACTCAGGACCTTGCACTTGCCAGGCAGGTGCTTATGCCACTGAGCTATATCCCTGAATATCCTCTTTTGAAAAAGCTGTAGTCAGAATTTTTGTTTTGTTTTCTTGTTTGAGACAGGGTCTCACTGTGCAGTTCAGGCTGGCCTTGTGCTCACTTTTGTAGACCCAGGCTGGTCCCAAACCCACAGAGATCTTTCTGGCTGTCTCGCAAGTGCTGGGAGCACAGGTATGCACCACCACTCATGGTTCCAGAGCTACGTGGTAGGCACCCACCTCCAGCATCTGGGGCTGAGATGGCATGCCCGGGCATGTGGGGGCAGAGACCAAACTCTAGTGCTTGTGCTTGCCAGGTAGGTGCTTATGCCTCTGAGCTATCTATCTCTCAGGCCCCTGTAGTCAGAATTATTTTTTTAGTTTTTTGTCTGTCAGATGGTATATATAATGGCTAGGGCTTAGTATTCTTTTAAGTATGAGTGTAGTCATTTATTTCATAGCAGGTGCCTCCTTAAAAGCTGTATATTGTTATGAATTATTCTGTGAATTAAATGTTAAATTAAACACTTACTGGTGTTTTTAATGCTGTTGTGACTATGTAATACTTTTCTTTTATTATAAGCATTTTTATCCTATTTGGTTGTATGTAATTATAAGTATTTAGTTTCAGTGAGTACGAAATGAAGTTGTATTTGTGTAGTGTACCTTTCAGTTATTAAATTCTAATATTCTATTACAATAAAGGTTTTAAAAATTTCTTTATAATTTGTATTTATTTTGATTTAGACTTGGTAACATAAAATTTAGTGTGTGCTTAATCACTCCAAACCATTAGTAATTACTGTGATAAGATTTAAAGCTTGATATGAAAATTTTCATTAACAGGTTTTGGAATTAAACATAGTATTTATGTACCAGTTAAATTTAGCCTCATCTTGTTAGCCTGTTTGGATCCTGATCTTGTCCTCTTATCATTCTTGCTGATTTACTTGGCTTCAAGATATAT